>WNNJ02003350.1:0-54030 GCA_012934845.2 Pomphorhynchus laevis | reverse complement strand
AATACGTGATAAGGACGTATTTCCTCTGATTAAATTTGATTATATAGTATCTTATTCTAATACAAAAGAGATTATTTATTATCTATCCATAAAAATTTTCGGATAATGATTTAAAACTTATTTTTAATATTATTGTGTTGATTTATATATTTTACTATTTTCTGTTTGATGGTATTTTTATAGTAACCTAGTTTAAAATATGTATCTATTAAATTATTTAAATGATTTGGAAGCCAATATCATTACATATTGTTGCAATTCTTAAATTTCATTATTTAATGTATTATATTTTATATTATATGGTATGCATGAATGCTCATTCAAAAATGTTTCTTGTAATTTTTAGTGTGTCATATTTACGATATAAATTAAAAGTAGTTTTAATTGATGTTAATTTAATGTTCATATCTAGATATACACCTTCTTTATCATTAATATTGGTTTTGTTAAGAATAAGGCTTTTGGATAAATTTGTTCACTAATTGAATAAAAATTATTAGAATTAAATACACATATATCATCAATATATCGAAACATATATTTCATATATTTATATAATTTAGATTTATTTTTTAAACAGTTATGAACAAATTCATATTCTATAAAGCTTAAAAACAAGTCAGCTATAATTGGGCTACTATTACCACCCATTGGAACACCTTTTACTTGTCTAAATATAGATGTCCCTACTTTTAAATAATTTTGATTTATCAAAATATTTAAGGATTCTATTAATTCAATTTTATCCATATATTTATATTTATTTGATGGTTTAATTTTTGTTAGATAGGCGTTATAATTATTATAACATATATATGTATATATTTTTCCGAATATAAGATTAATTAATTTTACTAACGCTTCTTTAATATCTACTAAACCTAGATTTGTATAAAGAGTACTAAAATCGTATGTATTTATATTTTGAAAATTTATTCCTTTTGTCTGTTCTAAAAATTCTTTTGTAGAATTAATACTGAAATAGTGTTTTATACCCGTATGAAATTTGATTACCATATAATATTTTTTAAAATGTGATTTACTTACTTTAAGTATTTTATTCATATACACAGAAAGTGGTTTTAATGTACATTTAAAAGCACTACATATGAACATTCGATAACAAGTATTCGATAGCTTCTGCTAGTATCATAATAGGAGATGATGATAATATAATGAGATAACATCATAATATCATCCCAGGAGATGATAATATGATGATAGCAGGAATTATTGAAATATTGTACTTTTCAATGAAGGGAAATATGTTCTTCATTCCTTTAAAACTATCTTTATGTATCTGTCTCGTAGTAATATTAAATGTATAGTATGATATATATGTCATCCGTTGACATTTTCGAGGTCGTTAATCTCTCCAAGTACATAAAAACGACGCCGAAACACCATACTCAATCAATGACCGAAGACTCACTTCAAGAATCGAAAATGTAGAGGGGAGCAATGATCGGAAGCAATTTCGAATCAGAAATAGATCACGACGGACAATCACACATTCATTACTGATGTGCATTGATGTCTTGAGCAAGAAAGATACAATAACCACCATGTCACAAACGTGATCGTGAGGTGGAATTTTATTGGGACCAATAAAATAGTCAGACGAGACAGACTTACCTGTTCAAAGATGATTTGTATCGTACACAGATTATATTTAAGATCAATCTTATCTGAATCACTGCGAATAACTCGCCATATCTTTGTATCATCAGCGAATGCCAAGCGCTGACAGGCCACCTTGGTCAGCACAATTCTATCAATTTTTGATTAAATTTACAACGAGTAGTACGTACTAAATATTAAATATTTCAATTGATCCGAACTTTTGGGAATTGGTACTTAATGAAGTCAGGGCTCATTTTGCCTTGAATGGCATTTACTAGAAATTAATGAAAAACGAATCTACATCATTCCCGATCTTTTTTTTAATATTTCAATTCACGTTGTTTTAGTTTGCTAAGTGGTTAGTCTAAATGCATAACCTATTATAATTAAATTTGTAATTGTAAAAAGGGATTTTAAATTAGGTTCACTCTAATCTCGTACACTATTTCATAGAGAATAATCGTATCGAAAGAACTGCAGGTATTAAAACTATCATAGTTGCAAGTCACGCGACCTTCTTTTGCGTGACAGTGACTAGATATCGGATATTTTTTGCACACTTTCTCAGTATTTCTCGATCAATCGTCGTTGGTTTCTAGAGAAAGAAAAAAGGTCGGTTATCTATACCAACGACATGAAAGGCGTATGAGATAAATACTTACCAAATGATACAGGTGTCATCTTACGAAATGCTCAAAAGTTAACTGACCGTATTCTTTAAATTTCAATTGATTGTGAAATGATCGCGAGTCCTTGTTATCTGAGTTTATTCGACCCTATTATTATCCTTATTTCCTCCAGGTTTTCAAATTGATTTAACAACCACTGTGTTGGGAAATATTTATTGGTATGCTATTGGTTCAATATTATTTTCAAATTGCATCGAGATCGCATTTTAATTTTTTTTACTAAGTGGAGACTGAAATTTGTATAGGCGCTTTTTTACGTTCTTTACGATTAAATACTTTAATGACAGCTTATATATCAGCTATACTTTAATTGATTTTTGCGCGACTTCAAATTTTAAAATATTCAAGATTAAAATTTGGTGAATCATAATTTTAACATGAATTTTACGAAAATCTGAATACATACATTTTACTCAAATATTGTTTAAGTTGACGTAAATCAAGTAGGCTACTAAAGCTAAAGTTTTGAATTTGAAAGTTTTTGTGATAATAAAATAAATAAATTTACGAGTCTATTATATATTATTATATGTATTTACGTAACCTATCTTAGATTGAAGATATTATACCTTCTTCATTTCAACCCATTGTTATGTATCTAGCACACCAACAGATCCAAATATTACTTAAAATATGTAAATTTCTTACAAAATGACATCTTTGATAAAATGTTAAAATTAATTTGCAGTAAACGGTCTTCTGTCGAATCATTAGTTGTTTAACCTTTGTTTCGATCCATTACTTTGTATCTAGCACACTAGCTGGTGTTAATAGTACTTAAAGACTGTACATTTGTTCAAAAATGGCATTCGTGAAAAAATGAAAAAATAGTTTATCAGTAGTAAACTGTCTCGAATTATTAGTTGTTTAATTGATGAACTTTAGTTTGGCACAGAGAATACACTGTAAAATAAGTACTAAGGAACTCCGATATGTTTGATACGGACTTTAATTTCAGAATGCATACCTATTTCTTATCAAATGCATTCTTACCGCTTGCATTTTTACAATGCAAGCATTCGCTTAATGCAAAAATTAAAATTTAGCAATTTAAAATACTTAAAATTCTGAGTATTAAGGCAATATTCGTGATACTAGTGCTGTAAGGTTCATCTAGCATGACGATATGTTATTTGTAATAAAACATTAGCTTTAAAATTTTTTTCGCATTTAATTTCATAGTGATATTAAGAGGTTTGAAATAAATAGTTTTTAAAAAATATTTAAAATACTATTCGTAGATAAAATCATTTGACCATAACTGTAGGGACACAAAATACACTTGATTTGTTCTATTTATTACTAAAATAAAGCGACTGCTATAATTTATGCTACTATGTTTCTAGCACTTTTCTCACAACATATTAATAAAATATGATCAAGATATCCTTTTTGAGAATTACTCTAAATTGGATTAATGCATATTAGTTTACTATATAGCTTTTTAATAACACTATTTAATATAGTTGAAGATTGTATTTATTACTTATTATATAGGAAGAGCATAATTATTTTTTTGTTGCAAAAATAATAATATTATGTGTTCAAACAGTTAAAAACAAATTGAAATTAGTTGTTCTCAGTGCGATAGTTGTCAGCTCCTTGTCAGCAACAGTCCGCCTCCGTTAGATGTCGCGAGAACACTGGCAGCGTTGTCACTCTCTGGAACGCATAATCAAAGCATAATTACTTTGATTTAAAAACTGAAAAGGCTGCTATGACACTAAAATTTAATATCTAACTGTATTAGTTTACAATAATTTCCAACATTTTTAAACTGTACTTTGTGCAAACATATACATACCTGCAAACCTCAATGTTTAGCTTACTATTTAGGAATAATGCGTAAACACGCAAATAGCAATGTGTTCCGTGGGGTTTATTAAAAATGAATGGAATATTCCGAATGAATTACTGCTTTAGGATTTTTTAAAAAGCCTATAGAGCAAAACTTTAGAAATGAGCTCGTGGATTACATAATTTTCGATTGATCTTCTTATGTAAAATTACAAAGGTTATTTTCTATAAAGGTGTTTTACCTATGTCGCTTTTATACAGAGTTATTCAAACTTTACGAAGATAAAAATTGCTTTCGAGTTAAAAGACATTAATGGGAAATAACATTTCCAATTTTACATATCAATGCTATCAAATATATCGCAGTCACATGTCACAATTTGAAAGAATAATTGCCTAGATTTTAATTAATATTTTTATTTTGTCATTACTGTATCATTAAGCCATATGAATAGCTCTTTGAACGTACCTCGCGAAAGTGTTCAAATATACCTATTTTCGTATATTGTGGTTATTAATTTGAGTTGGTCGATATATTTAGTCATGTAGTTACCCAACGATGAACTTATAATGTTAATTCAAATTCACAGAAGCACTTGTGACAATTTCATTATCTTAATTTTATTTATCGGTAGATATATCAGTAAATATGCCGGCTTTTTATGGAAGAAATTGCGAACATCATTGAGAAATTTAATTGAGTAGTTATTAATGAAAAGCAGGATAAGCCATGATTGAGAAATTAAATAAAATCAATCAAACAACCCCAATAAGGATATAGAAATTAATTTTTTTCGTGTTGTAGATACATGTGTATTAAATATCTTAAAATATATTAAATAATCGTGAAAATTAAGATAGTATAAAATAACATTATATAGTATTAACAATCAAACCTAATATGTAACGATTTTTTATGTGAATGTTTTTATATAACATTTTTTTTATGTAAACGTATTTTATGTGAACGTTTTTATAGTATCTGTGAAGTGAATTCCTTCGTGTCTTATCTTAAGTATTTTTTAATTTTTATGTGAATGTTTTTATAGTGTCTTATGTGAAGTGAATTCCTTCGTGTCTTATCTTAAGTGAACAATTTTATCTTGACTAATTTTAACGTTAGCCTAATGTTGTATATTTAAGGCAAAGTTTAAATTGTCGACATCTATACGTATTGTGCCTATTCTCGTAGTTTCTGTCAATTCTTTAAATATGATATGACCTACATGTATGCGTAATTGTAAAGGCATAATTGTATGAATGACTGTAAATACCATTTTTAAGTGTTCTACATCTAGACCTATTCGCGATGTCTACACGCAATTTTATGGATCGGAAATTGTATATTTTTAGGTAATTTTTAAATTGTCGACATCTTTACATATTGTGATTATTCCATCGTTTCAATCAATCTTATTAATCACATATGACCAACGTGTTGTTGTGACTGTAAAGTCATAATTAAATATATTTTTATTCATCGGTTTACTTTATTCACGTTGTCTATCCTAAATAAATCATTTTACTAAAACGATTTATTCGAGTTGTCTATCCCAAATTAAATTTTTATGGTATTCCATTGATATCATGATTTTTGTTTATTAGAGAATAGTTTGTGACTACAAATTAGCACATTTTATTCTTACAAAGTGAAGGGTGCAGGTTTCCGCTGAGATACATATTTGGACTATCATGCAGAAATAAAAAATTCATCCCTAAGATACCCTCGCCATACAAGCCGAGTAGGATGTTTGATGTAACTTTTTCATATTCAAGATTTTAAAGTTGTCAGCAGGTTGTAAATCATTATAAAAAGCAGAAAGAACCCCGTATAATTTCGATAATGAGCTTTTCGTAATTAAATTTTCTTAAGACTCGTTGTAATTGAAAGCGGACTCTGGATTTTGATTGAAAGCATGATTCGTGATTATTAAACAAACTGACATAAATGTACATCCACTTCATCCAATCACAAAATAAAACATTACATTCAATGTTGGCCCGTATCTCCCTTTGGCGTGTAGTTGCTGCTGATTGAAAATCAAGATTTGCGATTACTGAACATAGCTACGGTTTAATTCCTACAAGTTGCAGACAAAGGAATGTTTTGATCCTTGTATATTACGGATCTCGATTTTATTTATTGTAGGAATAGCTAACTATTCATCGACATGATATTACGTAAGTCATATAAAGTTCTCTCCACCCATTTTCTAACCATGTTTAGCAGAGTTCAGCATATATAGCTGTTAATTCATCTTACAACTCGGTATTTGTTAATTGCAGCCTAATAATTGCAGGAGACGACATACCAGACAATTAGATGAACCCTTCATACTTGTGTACTGAAGGAATCTCTCAAAATCAGATGATCTTTCTATGATTTTGTTTTTGTTTCCAGTGTATTTTGCTCATTGCTGCCTTTAATCTTGATCAAAGTGCTTGACTGTTGATTTTCTTCTTATAAGTGCGAACGTTTTCTTATTATTAAAACGCCCGCTTTGTATCTTTGTCGGTCTTTGCTTGAGATTTTAATCGCGACTTTCCTTATAAGTTCATCAAATGATTTTCCAATTCCATCAGTGGTTGATATTATTGCTAAAGATTTTCCTCGATCAAATTTTTTAAGATAAATTGCTATTTATTAACATCAAAGTGAGACAAGCTCGTTACAAGGTGAATCCCAATTAATGAGAAATTAAAATTATAATTTTCATATTTAGTTTATCATGAAATCCTTTACTTGTCGATGAAACGTAGTTTTCGGTTTACATATTACAAAGTAAGCTGTAATCGATTCCATACCTTACGAAACTGTCTGGTAAGCATCTGCATACATTTCTGATGTGCCTGTTTGCCAAGATATGCAAATAGTAGCATCTGCGTTTATATACTTTTTGAATGAGGTTCATATTAGTCAGAATATGATCAAGACAACTTACGGAGCTCCATGACATCATTATCAAGTTAAATAACAGCAGCCTTTTCTACTGATGTAACACCTAACATGGAAATTCTCCGTTCGAACAGTAATAGTCTTAGTTAGGGTATAAAGTGCGTTGCTCTGCGTATCACCGTTTCATTATTCGCTAGTTCAATTTTTGTTTCCGCATTCATGGCTAGTGATGCATATCACACGTACATCAGAATCAACAATTCATAAAGTGGCTCAAATGACAGAAGGTCGAAACGAAGAATACAGGTAGAGTTTGTAAACACTTGGTTTTGATTGCAGCGTAGCTGAAATTCGTTTTAAGGTCATTTGTTAGTATTACACCAAGCGTTGGGATTAGGACTAAACGTTACCGAAAGTCAGAGTCTAGTTGTTTTCTTGATAAAAGCGAATCTTATATTTTGACCATAAATGTGCGATTGTATAGGAAGTCTAAGATAAGATGGAAGATGCAAGTATCCACTTCGATGTCATTTAGTTTACCGATAAGGATTGTATTGTCAACTCGGTCGAATTATCGTGATAAATTAAAGAATATAATGTCAACAACGTTTCCAGCATCGACAGATGAGGCCAAGCTGTGTCTCGCTGTGATCAAGTTTCACGTAGTAATTCTTAGTTTACGGAAACAATGTTACTATTTATTAATAATTCCTTTACTGCTTATGAATATTTTCAGTTCAACAAGCACAATCCAATCCAAGAGTTTACAATATTTACAGATCAGAATGATTGAACTATAGTTCGATAAGTGTGATTTATTTCCTTTCTTATATATAGGGCACACCATTGCGGTTCTCCGATCATCAGGTAAGATCGATGTTTATAACGAGACAATTAATATTCGATGAAGATGTGCAACCGCAGTAGTAGCAAGTTCACGTATATCAATATAAGCTGAGCCGTCAGGGCTAAAGGAATTAGTTCGTAATAGTCTTTATAGATTCGATAAATCCCTGTTCAGTTAATTGTTGTTGATCATTTATTAGTGGTAACGTTAATATTTATCTCAAAAGGTCTGTACGTAACTTTTTTATGATGAACTGGTTCGCTATTGCAAATTCATCTGCAAATAAATCAGCAATGAATGTTTGGTCACATGCCAAATTGTCGCGTCATTCAATATGCATTGTAGTAGGGTTTGTCTCGCTTTGTATTGCTTGGCTACATAATAGAATCGCTTTGGGTCAAAGCGGATTTGAGAACATAGATTCTTCAGGAATATTTTTTGCTTATTTCGTTTTATTGATATCGCAGTTTCGAGCCTCTTTGTAAAATTCGTAACTTACGTCCTCCCTTTAATATTTGCGAAATGTCTTAATGCGATTTTTTGATTGCCTGTCTTACAGAGTAAACGAACCACAGAATTGCTTGCATTGGTTTCGTTTTTGCTTACATGGAAGGTGAAAATATATTAAAATCGAGTGAGAGGGTAGTCTGGAAAGTCGTTCTAAGTCATATTTATGTCAACAGATAATAAATTTAGCCACTGATGATGTGACAACAGTGCGGCAATAGTGCCATAGTCAGTGTTGTACACTAATTCTAGAAAAGCACGCACAAGATTAATGACTTTGGGAATGGACAATTTTATAATTTGAACACGTTGATCGCTTGGTCTTAAGGATGACGAGAATTAAATGTCTTACGTCAATAATATTTTTTGACAGACACGAAAAACACAGATGTCACAAGTCTAGATGTCACAAGTCAAGAAGTTATCTTGACTCATTTCTTATTTTCGCGTGTTTATGGATATTTTGCACCGAGTCACATCATCTGAAATTCTCCAGAAGTAGTCTGTTTGATGTCATTGTATTTCTCGTATGCTCACATAAAGCATGTTGAAGTCGTCGCATATTAGTAGCCCCTTCCTGTGCATATGACGGTCGATCGAATTCATAATGTCGATAGTTGATTATTTAGGAGAACACCGTCAGTAATATGCGAGTTTATGTTAAGTTTAACTTTGATATAGGTGAATTCGTTTCCAGATGAGGTGTCAACAATTAATCTAATAAGTTTACAGTATAGGTTTTCAGCGACAAATATGTCTACACAATCGACACGTGAAGTTATACCTGCACAGTGAATCTTGTAATTAGATATTGTGATTTCTGTATTGTTCATCGACGGTAAGGATAATGTTTCAGTAATTGCTATGATTTCAAAGGACCATTCCAGGGCTAGCGGATTCTTCACGGGCTATCGAGTTTCAAAGGACTCTTCCTGGGTCTTCGAGTTTATTCGAAATGCTCAGAACATTAGAAAGCATCACACGAAAATTGTCAGTCATTCACGGACATAAACGAAATCGGAAAATGAACTATATTATTTGCCTTGGTGAGGTTATCAAAGATAATAGTTATTAATTTCACTGATTCTGTCGGATCGTTGCGCAGATATATCGAATGTGATCTGCTGCGACACAAAAATTCTGGATGTTCACATAGGTTGCAAGCTTGTTGTGAAGAGCGAAATTTGGCCGCTAGTTCATATGCTTGTGTTGCACCACGCAAAAAATTCGGAAAGAATAGGTTAAGTTCCCCATCTTGTCTTCTTCTAATTAGCTCTAGATTAGCGAGTTTAGTTGAGATTGTTTATCTATATCTAGATATTGAAAAATACGAATTCAGTGTTAAGGAGGCTATATCGTTACTGGATAGATTACCAAGGCGGATAAATTCAAAATATGCAGTGAATTTAGTTTATTCGGCTTCGATGATATCACCATGCAGAGAACTGAGCGTGTCATGTTCATGTCTTCTTTCAGTCGATGATGATTGTTCAAGCTGGAAACTTCCATTTAATTAGTGATTAGCAAACAACGGGCACGATATTCATTTATGTATGCAGTAGATCTACTATAGTTTGGGCGATTAATACAAGATGTGCCCGTTGGTGTCAATTGTACAAGATTAGAGACTTTCTATTTTTTTGAAATTGTGTGCTCAAACTTGTTCTCTTGAGCTTAGTTTGTTGGGGCACTTGGGTATTTTCTCTTTGATATTGAAGTGAGCTATTTGTTATCAAAGAGATAGGAGTTATCGTGCATTGATCAATGTCGAAACGATAGCGGGGTTGAAGGAAGGCGTTAACAGATTAGAACATACGTAATCAGCATCAAGAATTCTTTGTCATAGAGTTCAAGGTTTACAGAGCTATGTACCTTACAAATTGTGCCTGCACAGTGTAAGTGCCTACCGAAATTTTCTTCATTGTAGGTGTTCGTTGATTCTGTTTGTTGTTTTTCTACGTGCCCTAGTCTTTTCGTAAATTCGAGTCTTCATATGTTAGAACCCGATCGTTAAGCTGTTCATCTCGGTTAGTTGTAGCATTATTTAATTTACTTAATTTCTTAAAGTCTGTATCAAGAAAACCGTGCAGTAAACGATGTGGTAGTCACACTATTTTATGCCAATGCATATATATTGTTAGTCACTAGTTCATTTCCAAAAAAAATCTAGTTCTTTCTGTAATCACTTTTATTTCTACGAAAAATATCCAGTCTTAATTGCATAGATATTTTTAATCTCGAGTTTTTTAGCTGTTTTTTTTGAAAGAACTGGTATTTATATCATTAATTTAAATCGACATCAATGATTGAAATTTTCTCATATTTCTTAATTGCTGTAAAATTATAGTTGAAAGTGAACAATCAAAGATATTTTTACCGGTATCATAGAGATTGATGCCAATGTCACAAAACGAAAATAAGTAATATTGGATAGTTCAACTAATAAGTGATAAGCAACTAAATAATTCAGCGATTGTCATTTACCATGTGCAATTTCGAACGTGCATTCTTCCTGAATAGTTGATTATACATAGTGCAGTACATAGGAACAAAAAAATAATTTGAATTGCAAAAGGTATACAAATCGAAAGCTTATCATCATACAGACTTTGATAAGTAAATCTTCTTTTTCTCTTCCCGTTTCGAATTTATATACTAATTAAATATGGAAGCATCTTCAAGACGATCACGGATGCTGTTCAAACCAACAGTTATATAACCGCTATGATCAGACGTATATACATGTTATATTTAACAGTTGTGATAATCGAATGACCAGGTGTTTATGTTATAAGACAATGGAAATGACGACTATTACCTAATTGCATATTCAATAAAAATTAGTTTAGTTAATTGTCACTCTATCGAGTGAAAACATTACAAACGGATATAATTGTGATGTTCCGATATAAGTAAACCATTTACCATACTTGACTGTTTTTCTTTTTTTTCATTAGAATCGTTCAGATTTGATATATTAAGTGACTAGGACGCCGCCGAGTGGATGAAATCACAAATGTCTATCATATGTCACGGTACCCTCTCTCTGATAAGTCCATTGCACACATTGTCAAGAAGAGAACTTGGGTTTCGAGTAGTCAAGTTCTTTTCAAAAATAAAATTATATGTAACATGATCTAGTCGTAAATCGATGACTACTGAACAAGTGACATTTTCAAGTTCCCTGGCGAGCAAATTCTGTGTGATAATATAATTTAACAGAGAATAATAGAATATAACTTAGTCTCTTAAGTTTCTTTTTGTTGCAAGATCGCCTTGAAAGACCACCACCTGCGATTTTGATGAGTTGATAATAAGATTAGAATGGGGAAACTGGTCTTTTAATCTTAAAAAGAAACGGCTGATGTCTGAAACTACATCATTACACCTGCGTCCAGAAAGCAGGGTGTGGTATCATCAGCGTATACCACGATATGTTGTTCGTGTTCGAATTTTTTAAAAAGTTCAATGGAGGCAGCAAGATATAAGATAGGAGAAAGGGGGATCCTTGAGGCACACCTGTAATAGGATAGAACTGACGTGCATTAAGGCCGTCTTCGTAGAAGAATCGTTTGTTATACAGCAATATCTCCACCCTGTTAATAATTCTCGCGGGCAACCCGAGGGACCTGAGAGCAGAGATAATGAAAGGAATGGAAATACAGTCAAATGCAGCAGATAAGTAGAGAAAAAGAGTCTCAGCAAGCTGATGGCTGTTATTTCGACAAAATTGATGCACTTCACCTACTGCTGAAGGAACCGAACGATCTTTGACGTACCCATGAACGCTTGGTGTGATTAACTTAATCCCTCATAGATGGTCGCGGACTTTACGCTCATGAGCTTATCCGTAAATGGAGATAAGAGCGTTTTAGATCGAGATGGTTCGTAGATCTTTAGGAAAAGTGACCAATCTTTTTTTAGGTAAAAAAACTCGACGGCTGATGTTGATATCAGCAACATTCGACGGGGAAGCTAATTGCATTGTGATTGCGACCTCCTTTCTCTGACTGTCTGTTAAAAGCTGACAGACCCGAGTAGAAAGTGGCGCATTGGATTTGAAGGTGCCCGGAAGTGGCCCCTTAGAGTTTAAGATATCTGGAATAGATAGATCACTAATACTTAAATCACCCCAAGACAGCATTGGTTGGGGAGATTGAGTGCTTCCATAATTATATAAAGATATTGAATCCTCCAAAACTTTGTCAACGCATATACTATCGATCCAACCCGAGGATCTATCCCTTTAACAGACAAACTTCTCCTTTTTGAATATCTTCCAAAGTGAAGACTTTGAAGGGTTAAGGTTCGCAATGCTCGCACTATCCTTACTCAGCTGGAATCTCTGTTTTTTGGCTGAAACAGATAGATTGGGGAGGTGTAGCATTTTAGCTAGGACCTTGAGTTTTGTTAGAGTCTGATAGTATAAGCGACATCTATAAGTAGTTGATAGGAACATCGTAGCTTGATATTAGCGGTAGGAATTAAATTTGGTCAAACTCTCATTCTCTATTCGGTTAAAGAATTGTATAGCCGTTTGAAAGAAGGCCACTGTGATTAGATCAAAATGAAACCTCTTAAGTAACGTATCATCCTCTAACCGCCAGCGAATTAGGTCATGAGATGTGGTCAGCTGTTGACGCGACTGCTCAGTACAGATGGGTTTCAACAACCACATTCTATGTAGCAGTATTATGTCGAGGAGCGAATTTGTTGTTGAGCAATGAAAGGCGAGGATAGTGGTTTGTGTATAAAATTGTCGTTCCTGGCTTTGCGAAGTGCTACATTAATCCAACGACCAGTTATGTCGTTAAAGTCAACGAGTAACATGTCATAACCGCTACCTAATATACGATCCAGGAGGTTACGGTTATTGTGAATTTCTCCTGGTCGGATATATACATTGGCTATGCTGCTGATGCTCTTACCGTTCTTACCGAGTGATATAACTAAGCAAGATAGGGCTGGACAAGATTAGTTTAATAAGAAGGATGATCTTAAGGAGCTCTTAGTAAGTGTTAAAATACCTTGAGATGAATAGAAGTGAAGGGGTTATGTACGGAGTAAAGTGAGTATATATGTGCTTTCTGATAAATCGACTAATGTCATGAGGGAGATGTGTAGACTACGTCTTCTGAAGGACTATAACATCTGCATCACTACCAAATAGAAGGCAAAGGGCGGAAGCACCTCTCGAATTCCACTGAAAGATATTCAGTGAAAAATGCCTTTAATTACTTCCCATTGCGTAAGTGTTACCGAAGTGGGACGTCCTCTACCTAGTCGCAATTGGAGGCGAAAAGGTCGCCCTTACCGCTTCTTATCACAACAAATAAAGTCGCTTGCCCAAGGGTAATATCCTTATCTCCCTCAGTGGGGGCCGTCATTTCCCAGTCTTTTACTTTTCGGGATAGCTTAAGAGAGAATAGGCGTTTTGTCGAGGCTCCATGTCGCTTTTTTGGACACGACGGCTCTCTTAGTTGTAGTTGGAGACGTTGATGAAGACTTACTATGGGTCGAAAAACCAATCTTTGCAGTTAATGTGAGAATCAACTTCTCCAACTTCATAATGGATGCTTGATGCTTGTCATCAATTAATCTAATGATGTCCAGTTCAGACATCCTCTTGTCGGTATTACAAGCTTCGGCGAAGTTAGACGACATCTCCGGACCATCACAATGTTTATTTTATAGTTTTTAAAATTACTGCATTTGCGTGACCACGCAGGGTAGTCCTCCCCGCAATTCGAACAATGCGGGGGACTATCGCATTTTTCAGTATGTTCGTTCTCCGAACCACATACCCCACATGAACGAGGAATCAGACATCCTGACACATAATGCGCCCACTTATGGCAGTTGTTGCAATGGGGTTATGCCAGGTGGTCTGTATCCACTAACGTAAACTAAAGGTTATGCCCAGGAAGTGGTTAAAGGTCGATTTCATGATGCATTCGGCAGCATCTACAGAGGTGGAACAAAAGGCCTCTGGAATAGGCAGGCCATTCTTCCCGTAATGAAGCGTTGCTGGTCAATTTGTACTGCTGTTCCAGGATCTGAATATCATCGGCTGACAAGAAGGATGGTATATTAGAAATTTTTACAGACGAATGGATAAAAGCTTAAAAGAGTTTGATCCGGATTTGAAAGATTTCATTGAAGAATTCCAAATATGCAATACCATGTCGGAGGTTCAAAAAGAGATCCGCTCATCCGCCTCAAAATATCTGATTGAATTAAAAATTACCCTTTTCTTATAGAGCTCTGAAAACTCACTAAAAACATGTTAAATATGTTTTGTATTTTTTAGGTTCTAGAAATTTGATGCTAACTAAATTAGCCAATTTAGGCACAGTGGGAAGTCCCCTCTGTTCCATTAAGTAGTCAGAACATAAATCTCTCATCTTTGTTGAAGAAGAAAGATTAACTTGATACTTCATATTACTTGTTTTTTCTTGAATTTCGTTGTTAATTACTATTTTCAGCAAATCCTTTGATGCTCCGAAAATAGAATAAACCAAATAAAAAAATGCGCGATATATTGAAACTGTCTGGATGCAACAGATCCTTGGTCTTCTCCACATCATATACATGGCAGTAAGAGTCGCTGATATAACATACTAATGGGTTAACACCAAATTTGTGATGATAACCATCCAGTAAAAAAGCGAAGTACCAACGATTTCTTATCTTTAGATAATCCATTGCACAGGTATTGTGAAATATATACTGGACAGCTAAGATACCTGTACTCGATTACAACCTGCTTTTGGTGCTAATTTTTATTGTGCTGCAAGAAAGCAATTCCGGGTAGATACAATTAATCCCTAAGTTCAACGGAACGAGGAATTTCTCTTAGAAGTAACGACGGATGTAATACGACATTTTTCTAGTCAGTTAAAAAATGACTTAAGATAATTCCACTTTATTCGGTCAATACTGCGCAAATTAGTTATGGTAAGATCGAAGTAGATTACTAAAGACCATAAGTGATTCTACTAGCTAGTATCCAAAAGAACTTGAGTGCTATATCGAAAAAATCGGCTGCTGCAAGCTTGTTGTAAAGAGTGGAATTTGGCCGCTAGTTCATTTGCTTGTGTTGCACCACGCAAAAAATTCGGAAAGAATAGGTTAACTTTGCCATCTTATCTTCTTCTAATTAGCTCTAGATTAGCGAGTTTAGTTGAGATTGCTTATCTATATCTAGATATTAAAAAATACGAATTCAGTGTTAAGGAGGCTATATCGTTACTAGATAGATTACCCAGGCGGATAAATTCAAAATATGCAGGGAATTTAGTTTATTCGACTTCGATTATATCACCATGCAGAGAACTGAGCTTGTCATGTTCATGTCTTCTTTCAGTCGATGATGATTGTTCAAGCTAGAAACTTCCCTTAAATTAGTGATTAGCAAACAACGGGCACGATATTCATTTATGTATGCAGTAGATCTACTATAGTTTGGGCGATTAATGCAACATGTGCCCGTTGGTGTCAATTGTACAAGATTAGAGACTTTATATTTTTCTGAAATTGTGTGCTCAAACTTGCTTTATTGAGCTTAGTTTGTTTGGGCACTTGGGTATTTTCTCTTTAACATGTCACTAGTTCTTTTCCAAGAAAATCTGGTTCTTTTTGTAATCACTTTTATTTCTACGACAAATATCTAGTCTTTATTGTATAGATATTTTTAATCTCGAGTTTTTTAGCTGGATGTTTTTTTGAAAGAACTAGTATTTAGATCATTAATTTAAATCGACATCAATGATTGAAATTTTCTCATATTTCTTAATTGCTGTAAAATTATAGTTGAAAGTGAACAATCAAAGATATTTTTACCGGTATCATAGAGATTGATGCCAATATCACAAAACGAAAATAAGTAATATTGGATGGTTCAACTAATAAGTGATAAGCAACTAAATAATTCAGCGATTGTCATTAACCATGGGCAATTTCGAACGTGCATTCTTCCTGAATAGTTGATTATATACAGTGCAGTAATTGGTGGAGAAATTTATATTTATTATTACCAATATATATGGTTTATTCGTAAGATACTTTCTGCTGTTCATTGTGTTCATATTGTGTGTATATTGTTCATATTGTCTTCTATTCATATTATCTTATATTGTCTTCGTGTTCATTTTAGAATACATTCAAAGCTTACGTGTAACATTAACTATAAGCAAAACCGAATTTATCGTCAATAGAATGAGCGTTGATGATAGACTAAATCAGTTAAAAAGTAATATACGGTCTGTATTAATCTCGGCTAAGGATGGATTGACGTCTAGTGAGCTAATACAGAATTATAAAGAGTTTATTGGAGGTCAAATACCTTTTCATGATTATGGATTTAGAAGTTTGCACGGATTTCTACAACAAATTCCGGATGTGTGCCGAACTGAACCCCAGCACTGTAACTGTATTTACTATGCTGTAGCAGATAATTTGACTAGGAATATTCAAAAGTTCGTGAATATCCAGAATTTTACAAAGAATAAAAATAACCAAGAAATGAGAGAATACACGCCTACTTCCGGATCGATTGGATTCGATCAAACTGATAATAATCGATCAACAAATTGCAACAAGTCCTTAACAACAAACCGTAAAATCAGTAATTTGACATCAATATCTCGATATTTGCAACAAAGTAATGCCATAGACATCACAGATATTAATAATTTAAATGAAAAAATACCACCACTATATAATCTAAAGACATCTAATCACGACAATCAACCAATCGCTTATCCACAAACATTCTTTACCGACAATTGTTCATCAAATAATTCAATAAATACAGATGTTGATAATATACCTGGATTTGATAAATCAAACTATGAACCATCTTATTCAATAACAACGGACCAATCTGATTCAACAGATAATACAGAAACCTTACAATCACTGCCAAATACTACGAATGCGGTCGAAACGAATTATTATCGAAATGCACAGATCAGTGCATATAACAACCAAGAAAATGCTTATAACAATACTGATATTGATCGTAGACAATCATTGTCATTATTTCAAAATAATGAATTACTGATTCTGCAACATCTTGCTCATTTCCCAGATGGAATTCCATTACATAGCCTAATGGATAAAATTAAAGAAAAAACAAATGAAAGTGTTTCGTTTCAAAGTATTGATGAATTGCGTTCAAATTTGATGAAACTTTCACCGCAAATTAGCATAGACGTGGATTCAGATATAGTAACGTTGAGCCGATTTTTGGTATCTAATAAGACGTCAAATCAAGATAAGACACCATGTCGTGCCAGCCCGCTGCTTAAATTATCTTCAGCGACAATAAACTCACCAGACCACGATGAAATTATTTTCAAAGATAGAATTATAAGAATAGTAAAGGACTACCCCGATGGAATCAATATTAACTCAATTCAATCATTATATTTAGATCGGTTTAATACTTCACTAAATCTGAAACACCATTCAACACTTGAACAGTTAATATCTAATATTACCGGTTTAAAGATCGTTATGACCAATGATCGTAATTACATGGTAATTACAACTCAAGACACAGAACCAATGAGGTCATTCATATCCACATCAAAAATCGTAACAAACTCAACTTCCGCTGATGTTATAAAATCAGCAAATGTTGATATGACAAAATCAGTGTCCGCTGATGCGACAAAATCAGCTTACGCTGATCTAGCAAAATCGTCGTCTGCTGATATATCAAAATCAACGTTCGCTGACATAATAAACTCACCGTCCGCTGATGCATCAACAATTTCCAAAGAATCGTCTACATCATCTCATTGTAAAGCCGTACATACTTTAAATAATTATGCATATTTCAAATGTAAGTTTACGGAAATGGAATTAGCTGATTTGAATAAACCATTCAAAGCTGTTATTATTGCATTCTTTTCAATTGAAAACTTTTTTATTCAGCCAACTTACGCTAAATTACAATATCAAGAACTATTCAACGGAATGATGCAATTCTATTCGTCTCGAGGACCAGGAACTGCAACAACAGCTAGTATACCGATCAAATTATTGAAGGACTTACCTGGTGAATTTCCGTGTGCAGCGTATTGGAAAAATGGATGGTATAGAGGATTTGTAATCGAATGCCATATCGTTTCAAAAATTATTGATAACATAACACTAACCGTCAGATTAATTGACGTTGGTATTAAAGATAATTTTAAATTGGATCTAGTTCGCAGACTGTCTACGCAGTTTATTTCCATTCCTGTACAGGTTGCTCATGTACGTCTGGCTGGCATTACTAAACCTGCTCATAGTGACTATCTCATACATAAATGTCGTAGTTATATTGATAAATTAACACATCGAAAAGCGTTAACAATGCGTGTTGTTAGCAGTAGCAGAAAAGATAATTACACAAGAAACAAAATACCAATTCAAATTCAATTCGAAAATATATTGCCGGCCGGTAGCGTGATTAGTGATATGAAAGATCATTTACTTCATTGTGGGCTTGGGATGGTCGATTCTATGGAAAATGCTGATCAGCTTTTGATATGAAGAATATACTTCGCATCAAAGGCGTCAAATTGCAATAAAGTTCATTCCATCATTACACTAATTCACTTTAAAAATAGTTTAATACCAACGATGATGTTGATAGATATCGAGAATATGTTTATTATAAAATGTATAATTCGATGTATTCAACGATTTAGTTAATTTACTTTGTGCCGTTGACAAGTAAAACTCTTACAACAACGTTTTTTTTCTGAAAGCGCATTAGTTAAATATGAGTATTTCATCTTTGAATTTGGCTCGGTAGTTTGCATTTTAGTTAATTTTATACTAAGCGAAAGTTTAGTGTGATAAAAATATAATTTCTATATTTACCCATAATTTTATTTTCATATACATAAACTGGAAATATGGTTTATTTAACATAACGTTAGATCTTATTCTTTGAATTCCATATCATTTAGCGAATGTGAAGTTAGCTTCCGAAACAACTATTTGTAATGTATGTTTCTATACTACATCATATATAATTATAAATATTTGATAAATATAATTATATAACTATATACAATAAAATTATATATAATTGTATTATAAATAAATTATTTTATATAGGAGTTAATTGATGTTCTGCTATGTCCGTTATTATATTTCAATACTTTGTTCAGTATTATAAAATTCAGAAAAGAGCATAATAATGTTATTTTTTTATACAATACACTGTAGTTCTGTATTAGAATTTCGTAGTCGACATCAACTCTTCTATAAATTCCTTGATATCCTCAGTAGCCTAAACGTATTTAAATTTTTAACGTTTTGTTTTTAATAGGCCATATTTTATTTTATTAATCAGCTTGATAATATATTGTACAAAAATGTATCGAAGCATTTTATATCATTAAATTTTATTATTGTGCATGTATCCACCGAAAAGAAATAAAAATATAATTATTTTCTTCACAAAATTTGGATTATTACGATAATGATTAATAGAAAATAATTAGTGAAATAGTCGAAAATTAATAGTTAAAAGGGATTATCGCAATGATGGAAGAAATTTTTAAATAGATAAATAATTTTATTTTTCGTTCACGGCGTATAAACATCGAGAAGCAACAAGAAAATGTTAATCACGAATTTTCAACTATTTCAATAGTCCTTTTCAAGTGATACAATTAAATGGTAGCTAGTTTAGACGCGTCCCCGGCGCGTCGCTTACCGGGGACGCCGTAGTCCTAACGTTTGGAGCATTGAGACAACATTTCATAAAGTTGATGCAACGGTTTTGTTTTACGGCTGGCTTGTCGCGATGTCTATCGCCAACCCTCCTCCTTTCTCAGCACGGGCTTGGGACCGGCCATGTCGGACCCATTTTATTTTTATGCTCGATAAATACACGCCATAATAGATAAATAAAACCATCGAATGCATCCATAGACATTACATTTAATTATTTAAATCAATAATTAACAATTTATCTTTTTGCATATTAAGTGGAAGAACCAAAAGTATAAAATATAATCAATTTATTGATAAATAAATATTTCGACAGCTACTGATATTTTCGATAGCATTAGCTATCCACTGCTATCGAAGATATCAATATTTGAAGATAATAGCAGAAGCTGTCAAAATATTAGTTTCTAAACTTCTAATTTCTTCTTTTGGTTCAGCTACTACTTCAAGTTAATAATAAAATAATAGTAAATTAATAATAAATTCATATATTAATTTAATTGTTAAATTAATAATAAAATAATTATCATCATTGAATTGTGCAAGCGTTTCCTATCGCAAATAGTTCAAACTTACTATTTATTAATGAGTTAATAATTTCCATGGTTTTAAGAAAACGCTCATTGTCAATGAGAATTTTGTCAATGAACACATTCATTGTCAATCTTTGTAAATCCGACTATACAAGCATGTGCAATAGTATACTATAATTTTACCACACAATGATTTAGTATTGGGATCATAAAAATCAAACTGTTTCTCAAAATGTATGTCTACATCAAAAACTGTGAAGATTAATGTCATTTATATAAATATTATTAGAGCCTGCCCCGGGTCGCAGAGCGATGCAGCATTATAGTTGTTACGAATTATTAGACGGGGGAAAACGGACATAAGTGGGTATTGGACACCATCACAGTCCATCAGCAATCAAAGCCCTGATGGTTTCTGCTTATTGAGCTTCATCACTAGGGTTCAGATTTTAAGAGTTCAGCAATCCTTCAACACAGTTTAGAAGTACTCATCACAAAGATGATTATTACAAGACAACCTTAAAGTCCACAGGCCATCACAAAAGTGATTTGGCATTATAATATATATAGCGAAGATTCAATACTACCGTCTGTAACCATCGAATCCTGGTCCAAGTATGACCAGGATGCGATAAAATGAAATTTATCGGAAGCAAACGTTTGTCCCACATTATATTCCCGCACGCAGGTGCCACCCAAAGTCGCTTAAGTTTAACACCTTGATCAATGAAGCTCGTTGAATAATTAAGCTGTGCAGTGATAACAACAATAGTTATCAGCATTTAGTTTAGTATCAAGCAATGCTGACACAGCTAGGCTAATCGAGGCATTAGTTGGAGAAATTTTCACAGTATCGGTTTTACATACGTAAAACCGACACACCAATAATGATCATAGACTAAGTCCGACTTTCCGTACTTTTAATCGACAACTAAGGTACACAATAAATAGTGCGGAACAACACTATTCGTGTAAAATATAAGACCTCGCATATTTTTAGAGTTAAAAATACCATAAAGTCTATGTTTGTAAAAAGTGATCTGAATAGGTGCATCAATTTTGTCAAAATAACAGCCATCAGCTTGCTGTGACTGTTTTTCTCGACTTATCTGCTGCATTTGAATGTATTTTCATTCCTTTCGTTACATGATGTGTATACATTGTATCGCTGCAACTGATGAGGCTTCTCAAAGCCGAAACGGTATGCCTCCGTCTTGCAGTGTAGAAGCATGAAATTTTTTATATATAGAGAGAAGCAGATAGGTGTAATAGACAGTCCTGGTTGAATCAAACCTTTTATTTATATATTGGTCCTTTGAGGATCCCAGGCGGCGGTGCTGTTTCCTTTGTAATTTATGATATTGGTCATTTAGTGATTCCGCTCATGTCTATTACTCTGAAATGAATTCACTGCAGTGCATTGACTTCGAAAGCGCAAGCGACGTCATGCAATTAGCATATAGTGAATTCTTTCTGCTTTAATTTTAATATAGTATGTTTTTCATGTGTATACATTGTATTGCTGCAACTGATAAGGCTTCTCAAATCCGAAACGGTATACCGTCTTGCAGTGTAGAAGCATGAAATTCTCTATATATAGAGAAAAGCAGATAGGTGCAATAGACAGTCCTGGTTGAATGAAACCCCTAATTTATTTATTGGTCCTTTGAGGATCCCAGGCGGCGGTGCTGTTTCCTTTGTAATTTATTATATTGGTCATTTAGTGATCCCGCTGATGTCTATTACACTGAAAAGAATTCACTGCATTGCATTGACTTCGAAAGCGCAAGCTACGTCATGCAATTAGCATATAGTGAATTCTTTCTGCTTTAATCTATATATAGTATGTTTTTCATGTGTATACATTGTATTGCTGCAACTGATAAGGCTTCTCACATCCGAAACGATATGCTGTCTCGCAGTGTAGAAGCATGAAATTCTCTCTCTATATATAATGATTTAACGATCATTACCTATATATATATATATATATATATATATATATATATATATATATATATTATACCTGAAGAAGACATTTTGTCGAAACGTTGTAAAGTAAAGTACATAATAAATAATTAAAGACTGTGTCTGTGTCGGTTTCTATTTATCCTTATATATAATATATATAAAGTATCAATAGGGTTATTTGAACCACATATTGGGATCCTTGTTTCTGTCGGATTCATAAATATATCAATCAAAATAGGGAAGTATATAAAGTTAATCTAAACTTCTTGGTTATACTTTATATACTTACCTATTTTGAGATATATAGAGAGAGAGCATCTCAGCCAATTGCAAAACACAGGGATGGATCTACCTAGGAACATGCGATCATGTGCTACTCAATACATAGGTGACAGCCAACACCCATTTAATAATATAATAATATCAAACAATAAAATTATTAAAATTAATTTACAATTAAATTAAATATTCAATTCATATTATTATATATTCGCTTTATCCTTTATGTTTGAGAATGCATATTCTCTAAAATTATAATAAAATCTAAATTAGTGATTTATTTATTTTTACGTCAATTTTTGCTACATCTAATAAAATCTATCTCATAATTTTTATTTCAATGACTATGATTAATTTAAAAGTTTGCCAGCTATTGATTTATTTGAAAGCGCTAATAATTAGCTACATTTTAAGCACAATGCATTTACAACTTTGGCACGTCTTAATTTAACGATACTTACTCTATATTTGTTTTCCAGAATGTATTTAACAGCATCGGACTTTGTCATAATTATACTATTGCTGGTGCTTGCCGGTAGGTAAATGTTTTCACGAATAAAAACAAATTTTAAGCATTCCTCAGAGTCTTCTGTTAAATTAACATCTCGATATCTCTGTCGCAGTAATCGCAAAACGTCCTTTAGCTGTAATAGTGTGTCTACTTTTAGTAAATTTATTTAAAATATTTATATTAATACATTCCAATCATCTTCGTCGAAAAAGCCTTTAAAAATAAACTCCTCGATTATTTTGCTGTATCTTAGAACGATTCTTAAAATAAATGTAACAAACAACACTCAAACACTATTTAAATTAAAATTTCAATGTAATGTCTTAACGTTATACTCTTCTTTTAATAAGTAATCTTCTTTTAGAATTGAAATATAATGTTTTCCTCCTGCTTCTATTGTTAATAATTACCCCCCCCCACACACTTCATTTATTTGTAACGGCTTTAAAGCGTTTTTTTTTCGTAGTATTTTGTCTGTCTATTAAAATACTTTGATACATTAAGAAACGATAATTGTGATTGTAAAAAATTAATAAAATTGTGTTTATTTTATTAGGAACAGGTTGCCTTATTCTCTCACTAATTTGTGTGTTGTAATGGTCGTATTCGTGTAATATCTATAATAGGCCAAATGTATAACGGTGAAATTAATGTGATAATAAATGCGATACAACAATAATTGTTATAAAATCTATTTTGGAAATTAATTAATATAACGAGAAATTTTAAGATTAGTTTTTGATGAAAGTACACTTTAATAAAATTAAAGCGTGCTTCCGCAATAACCTAGGGCACAGCGTTGAGGTTGTGTTTCACCAACAAAACAATCGGAAAAAAGATAATATGCCTGTAAAATTTTATAAAGATGAGTGGGTTCAGTTTTTGGAAGCTGAGTTGTGGATTCATGAGAAAATGGTGAAGCTGTCAGATGGAACATATTTTAATTAGGAGGTGATTAATAAAATATGTACGAGTGATTTATCGTAGTAAACACTTTGCAAAAACTAGAATAATTCACATCGCTACTACACTTTTACAAAATCGATAACTAATAGTAATGAAGAGTGAACCCGCTTTATCATTGGGTGCAACTACGTCTTTCGACAATGCGACCTTGTGGCTGTGATCTGTGCTTACAAAGAAGTCAAGAGAGAGTGCATGCTTGAGGTTTCAACCCTGTACATAGAGTTTGCAATACACTAATAGTAATAATATTACTAAAACTGTTATATAATAATGGGTTATAAAAATGCTTATAAATATTTCTAAATTTTATTCATCTATAGCACAAATATTATATATTGCTTCTGTCGGAGTATATGATCAAGCAAACTTGATTTCTCTTGTCTTTCCTATGTTTATAATTAGTTCAAGTATTACTAAAAATACATAAAATGACATGAAACCTTGCACATTTGAATTCAAATTTTGTAAATGAGGAATATATCTGAATATCTTTGCAGGTAACGCATATTTTTTCCTTCTCTGAAAGCTTTAGTCTGTACTTTCCACATCCAGAGCATTTATAAATTCTTTTCTTTTCAGATTTCCCCTTCATATACAAGAAAGAATGATATATATCTTATATAATTGTAAGCATAAGATACATTATAAAAACATTCTTTTGTAAAATTTACTAATTAATAGTCTCATGTTTACTACTGTGAAAACCTCAAAATACACGTTTATAATTAATGCAAATAAACTTTAAAATTAAATATTTTTATACATTAAATATAAGTATAATTTGTTATAATTTATATTATAATTATAGTATTTAACCACTCGTGCTTTTATAGCAAAATATTTTATAAAAATGTATTTTTATCTTCCTTGGTAAATTCTAAATAAGATAATGATTGTTTTAAAGTCACAACTTTAAGTTGGTGTAATTGTAACGGATGCGTGCATGATCGAGATAGCTATCATTCTTAAAATTATAGGTACACATTTTTGTGGCTAAAATATAATTTATACTCGCAATATTAGTGAATGTATATATTTGCCTCTTTAAACAGAGCTACTTAATTTTACGGTGTAGGCGTTCATAATCATATGAAACGAATTAAAGTTTAGCTGAATTGCAGTAAGCTTGATTGAACGGATGGTGAGTAAAAAACGAAATTGAATTTTGCTCACATTATATCATTAAAAGCCGGTATTTATACCGGGCCTTGTCACAATTGCAGCTTGCAGTGCAACCTGAATCGAATTTAATGAATATAATGGCTTCAATTTTACACTTTGACCACGAGGTAGGTCAAACAATAACACTTACCATAAAACGATTAACTTAATCCGCAAAAAGTTAATGTCACTCTAAGTTTCATTCTTATTGTAATCTGAGTGAATTCAATAACTGGATGAATGAATAAACATTTATAATAAATAAACAAGTAAAGTTTATCATTTCAGTATTTTCACAAGTTAATGATGAAATTCATGTGATATTAAAAGTATTTTATTATCAATAATAATTTATAATTTTATCAATTGTTAATTTTTAATTTATGGTTTAAATTATTAATAATATTTTATTAATATTATGAAATAATATTAATATAATATTAATATAATATTAATATAATATTAATATAATATTTATTAATATTTTGAAACAAATTGTTTATTTACAAGGACATTATTTAGTAGATCGTTTTGCTCGAACGCTTTGTGAAGACGCTTGTCTTCACAAGGAAAACATCTTATTTTTGATACAGGCTAAATGATCAGCCTTTGGAAACTTGTATTTTGAAGTATTGAATTTGAGCAATTCATCCGATAATGATTCAAAGTGGACCAGGATATGTGTTTGTTGTAATATTTTTATCCTATTTTATGATAAAAATATTTTATTCCGATGCAAATTATAAAGGGCAATAAATTTATTTCGTATTTCCTTGATTTGCCAAATTAAAAGTTTAATGAAACCATGAATATAACTTGTTTATTTTTATCCAAATTATGTTATGCTTTTATTTATAAAGAATTATTGGAGCTGAATCAAAAAAGGGGAAACTTTTATTTGATATTTCACTAACATCTGTTATCATCTTCAGAAAAAATACTCTAATGAAGATAATTTTCTAAAGATGCTAACAGAAGTTAGCGAAATATCACTAAAAATTTTCCTTATTTCTTTGATCCAGCTCCAATAATTCTTTATTAATAAATGGATCATTATCAACTATTTTAGTTATTGATTTATAGCAAGACATTTTCATTTTCAAATAGATGCTTACTAATTTAATAAAAACTAACGGTATCGTTTATTTTTGATTCATTCATATACTTTTGATAAATTTCAAAAATTGATTGTTTATTTTCATACCGTGTATGCACCAATAGGTCTGCCGGCTAGTAATAATTCACTTGCTAATATATGTATCCATCTAACCATAAGGTCGTTGTTGATATTATGGTATTGCTTGTTCAACTTTCTCTTAAAACACTCCAATTGTCTGACTAACCACCAACGTGGTTCCAAGTCTTTAAACAATTTGACATTCTAAAAACAAAATGATTTTTCCACTTTTCAATGCATTTACATCGTTTATTATAAGCAAATGTGTTTACGCCAGATGTGCTGTCTGTCTACAATCAAAAACAAAATAATCTTATAATGAACAAACTAATATATTAAATTAAATATGTGATTATGTAATCAAAGAACACACAAGCGGTAACACAACAAAAAATTAGCGGTTCACGAATTTACCGTTATTCTACAACAAAGTAAAAAATGTCTCCAAGTAATATGTTCTTTGTTCATGTAATTATGCCATTTTTAAATTACACATGTCGTAGAGATTGTAACGTTTAATTCCTTTGTCTATAAGCATTCTTTATATTATACTGTTTGCTTACTTGTAAACTACATGTTGTATTTAAAAGACAGCTGTTGCATTTTGATATTATAAAAGTACAAAATGCATTAACTTAACACCGATCAGATCAGGACAAACCCTAATCATTAGGTAGGTAAATATTTTCTTTTCATTTTTTATTTAAATGAAAATAAATCAGAGGTTTTTTTCATCTGAGCTAAACGTAACTGCGAATATTCTTACCAGCAGGTAATTTTAAAGTTCTTTTTTTGAAGCACTAACACAGTATGCGGTACATATTACAATAGCATTATAATCAATTATTCATAACACGTGGTTGTCGAATCCTTATAAGACTCTATTCATATTTCGTTAATAAATGAACAATGAATACATCTGAACTTATACAATCGTATACGTTCCATTTATAAGGAACTTTTATTTAGGAATAATTTTTAATAAAGGAATTTTATTTTTCTTCAAAAATCAAAAGAAATCGGGTACACTGGGATGCGGAAAAATAGCTGATCCCTTATTGAGAAATCGAACTTGTGTGACTATATATCATTTATTTTATTAAAACACATTTACATATTTCGTATTTACTGTTTTTACATATTTGTAAAGTATTGTTTTTAATGGTATTATATGTTACTAAAATTTGTATTTTCCTCAATTTGCTTTTAAAATTGAAAATATGTTTATCTCTTAATAATTCTGTTAGTATCAAACATAATTTATTAATAATCACTTCATGATTTTATTAGCACACAAACATGCACATATAAGGTGTCATTTTGAATTTATCTATTTTTCAAGTTACCGAAAAAATACAGTAGCCGAAAATTGATCCATAAGACTTTTATAATACAATAAAATTGTGTCCACTATACAATATTTTGGGAAAATTACATATATTAAACTAACATAGATTTTGATTATGTTCACTAAAATTAATAAAGTTATATAAAATGGATTACTAATTACTTCGAATGCTTCAAGATATGTATTATGAGCTTTTAATGATTCGTCATCAAGTGCATGATTATTTTTCGTTTTGGACAGCATACTGGCAGCTCGATATAATTCCTTTAAACCCATGTATCCTTCTGTAAACCAGATAGGCTGATTGTCTTCATTGGTTAATCTCTCGAGATGCGGATATAAATACTAAAATTCAAATATAAATTTAACAGGAAATAAACTCTTATGTAGATTATAGTTTAAGCGTATCTTCAAAACATAAATCAAATTTACCAGTTTTTATTAATGAAACGTTACTGTCATTTGTTTGAATAATTTTTATCTTGTGGGTTTTGCTTAACTTATTTTGATTTTATGATATTTTCATTTCATTTTGTTATTACTATAAAAGCTAGTTGGAAATATAATCATGGATATGCATTTATAACTGTAATAATCTAGCATTACCGAATGGTATAGATATTTACACATTTAATTCGAATTGATGACGAATAAAATGTGCAAATGATGACCCGTAAATATGTAAATGATTAAGTGTAAATAAATGTTCAATGTAAATGTGTAAATGATTAAATGTGTAATTGATGACCTCTAATCCTTATTGTTATACATAGTATATTATTTATTATTCTATTCATAAATATTGACTTTTATTTTAAATTTAAAGTTTAAAATGTTGACTTGATATAAATATAAATTGTGAAAGATCTTATATAATTATTTATTAATAATTTTTATTTATATATAAATACGTAAAATCAGTTATCTGATCTGATTGGCATATTTTAAATAAAATATTTAAAATATTATCATATTTGAAATATTAATATTATATTTTAAAGAGTCAAACAATATATCGTCATTGTCTATCACTATACAATAAATTAATATCTAAGATAACGAAATGATGTATTTGCAGATAAAAATCAAAATCATAACTTGAAAAAAATTTAAAAGCTTAGCTTCTTAACTAACTACCATTCTAACTACCATCGAAGATCATCTATAACTAATTTCCAAATTCCTTATGATACTATAAGTTACCGCTGGCAATAAAAATGTATTACTTTACATATTTCACATAAAGCCTTAATGTAAATATTATATAATTACTATTTAAAATTGAGAAGTTATTGTAAAAATACATTCCAATTACACGCTCTTATTGCGTGCGGTTTCGTGGAGATTATATTCACTAAAATTAATAATGTTATATAAAATGCATTACCCATTTCACCAATTGCAATGCAACGTGTCAACCTATCCTGACAGCAAACTTCAAGCGGAACGAGCGTAGAGATTACTTGGATTAATGTTTCGACTCCAACAAATATCACTGCCGCGCTCACTTCGCAAAACACAGTAACGCGCAATCTTCAGAAACGCTCACGGTTCGCCGTTTGCCGCCGAGATTTTTTTAACAACTGCGAATGGCATGATGCAGAAAGACGGCCCGAACCATGGCTGCCCTGGTTCTGGTAACCCAAGAACAGAATTGTTTGTGTATGGCACCAACTCTAACGCACACGCGTCTGACGATACTGATGATATCCTCGGGCTCAGTCGCTCACGATGTTTAAAGATTCTTGCCGACAACGATTGTATAGTCCGCCGCATTCCTCGTGGTGCAATACTAGCATAGCATTGAAACTCTATGAGTTAATATATGGTGTCGCTGCCGACCCTACCAACGAATCTGCTTGGTGGAGCCTACAATGCTTCTCAAATATAGCCCTTCGTGCTCGTCGCAATAACCCGGATCAACATTAGTCTCTGTCTACAGCCTTGCGTAATACATGTTCTAGCTACCAGCTACCACTCGAAGCGCCGATAATCGTTCATTCGATCACCGCTCTTTCTTCAACCGCCCAGAGAGAAACTCAGTTACACCGAAGAGTTAAAGAGAAAATTGAGGACGGTGATAAATGATGCGCTGTACGTACACTTTGCAGCGACGCCGCAATTCTGCCAAGCGACTAGAGCACATTAGCTACACTACAGCATCAGCACCCGGACTGGCGTGTCAACGGCAATCGCGATCACTCAATGATACGGTTTAGTCATGTCAATCCTATCGTGACCGCGGGATCAATCATATCTGCATTACCCTCTTTCCAGCCGTCCTCATCAGGAAGTCCGAATGGTTTTAGCCCGACTCATTTACGCGACCTACTAGGACTCTCAACGGGCCTTGCGACAATTCCGTTAATGGAGTCCCTTTTCAACTTACTGTCGATTCTTCTGACTGGCAAAGTTCCCGACTAGATAGTAAGCGTTGTGTGCGAGGCTAAGCTGATCGCTTTTCGCAAGAAAGAAGGACCATCTGACCAATAGCAGTCATATTTACAATCAGGCGCTTAGCCGCGGAACTCGCATGCAAGTACGCAACTTACCTTTTTTTCCGATCGGCTCCTATCAATCCATGTAGAGGTGGGAGTCCCACGGGGCATCGAGACAGCTGTCGACGATTCCCGAGTGTTTTCACGCTATGCTCTGACTGATGGTATTTATATGGTCAAACTTGACTTATAATCTCATTCAACTCTGTGAATAGAGACAGCGTCTTTAATTGCGTTACACGAGATTTACCGGTTATTCTTCCTTTTGTCAGCCTCTGTTACGACCGTCAGACTGATCCTCTTTTCGGAGATCACTTCGTCGCATCATGTGAGGGCGTTCAACAGGGGGATCCGCTGGACTTTTCTTATTCTGCTTTGCTGTGGACGACCTGACAAGGTGTCTTAAAGCTGACCTCAATATATAGGCCTCGACGACTGTGTACTGTGAGGAACTCCGGACATTCAGATTATTAAATCTATGAGCGCGGATATGTGTTTTGTTCAAAACCCAAATAAATGCGAGATTATCACAAAGTCTGATACATCAGCCTGGATTATTGCGCTTTACCTTCAAGTGTGCACAATTATCCTTTCTTCGAAACAAAGTCTTCTTGGAGCGTCATTAGGCAGCGATGAAAACATTGGCATAGCTCTGGAGTAAGCTACATCCGAACTCTACCGATTGGGCGCAAGGCTAACGGAGTTGAGCTTTAATGACGCCCTAGTTCTCCTATACCATTGTATCATCCTCCCTAAGATCGACTTACTTCTCATGATCGCTCCGTGCTTCTTCATCAAAATCCTTTTGACCATCGATAACGTTGTGACACAACTGCTAACCAAAATATTAAACATCCATATTTCTGACAACAAGTGGCAGAAACTACTCTACCAGTCCGTCCGGCGGTCTAGGCATTCGACAATCTTTCGAGACGGCCATCCCCACTTTTGTCGCTTTAATAAACGGCGTACATTACTTAGTTAGACAGACACATCCTTGTTAGCTTAGACGAAACGCCGGTTTTCACGATCCTGACTGCGCCGATGCAACCATACAGTAATGCGCTTGAATTCGGCTTATACGTGTCATTGAACCGGAAACTTCAGAAACAATGAACGGATAAGCGCTATGAAATGTACTACAAACGCTTATAGAATGGATTTGTAACTCCAAAGACACGCGCGCGACTGCTGGCCGTGGCTTCAAAATGGTCATGGTCGGGTGCATTCGTATCACTTCAGTGGGTACAAGACTCGACGACTAATCGCTATCGCTGGCTGTCGTACTGAGGCTGTGAGCACACTGCAGCCAGTCTTTCAAATGCATTTGCGGTCAAGCAATCGAGCAAAACAACTCTCATGCACTGAACTGCCGCAGGTCAAAGGCTCGCCACTTACGCCACCTGGCACTTAATCAGCTCCTGAGGATGGCCATTTAAGTCTCTAGATCGCCGTCAAGGTTAGAGCCTACCGGCATTTTGTAAGATTACTGAAAACGACTAGACAGCGCTAAATTGCTGTCATGGGAAGCGGCAGAAATGGGTACGGAACTTTTACATGTCCGGATATCCATGCAACCAGACATTTAGTCTATAATGTGTCTTCCGATGGCTTTGTCGCTCGGCACACAGAAGACGGAATGTTCCTAAAGTATAACCACCTGGATGCCAGCATTTTCTATTTCATGCTTGTCGCCGTCGATACGATAGGCGCCGTTGGCCAGAGCGCACAGTCGCTCTTCGCTGCCATCGGTAAAAGACTGTCACGGACAACGAGAATAAGCACACTTTGAGCTAGTGTACGCAACGGATTAGCGCGGCAGTGCAGCGCGGAAACGCCGTTTGCTTTTAAGAAGTCGCTGAAGACTACGAATAAAATTCGTTTTACGGGTCTTTAAAATTATTTATTTAATAATTAATAATTTAGTTTAGCAAATGTTATTATCGTAAACTTTTTAAGTATTTCTGCTATTTTGGAAACATCGCAATTACTAATAATTATGATTGTCCTATATTTTGTATGTATGAATTAATAAATATATTATTACAAGAAGGCGAGGAAACAGAAATATTTATTTGATTAGAAAAATCTAATATTTCGACGGCACTACGGCACGTCATCTTCAGGGTTGTAATTAGCTAGAACACTTATAAATTTTCTTAGAAAATTTATAAGTATAAGAAAATTTATAAGTGTTCAAGCAAATTACAACCCTGAAGATGACGTGCCGTAGTGCCGTCGAAATATTGGATTTTTGTAATCAAATAAATATTCCTGTTTCCTCGCCTTCTTGTAATAATTCAGATTGGAAACGAATTTTCTTTAATAAATATATTATCAATCTGAGTAAATAATATAATTATATATAATATCCATATTATATAATATAATGTTTAATGTAAGTAAATGTGAATAAAATTTGTAAATATCCGTACAATTCGATAGTTAGATTATTACAGTTATGATTTTACATTCATTTTACCCTCCGTGAGACTACTATATATACTTGATACTTTCACTTCAGCTTATTTATAGAAAATACACAACAGAATAACGTCAATTTAAAATTTTCTTAACTTTAAAACCAGTAAACATAATATCGGTGTATGAGACAATGACACGTGTTTACTTGTCGTAAAGACCGAAATCTCCTTAAGTAGTTTTCGGTCTTTACGACAAGTAAACACGTGTCATTGTCTCATTCACCGATATTATGTTTACTGGTTTTAAAGTAAAGAAAATTTTAAATTGACGTCATTCTGTTGTGTATTTTCTATAAATAAGAAGAAGTGAAAGTATCAAGTATATATAGTAGTCTCACGAACTCATCTGTTACTATATATAGACAATTAAAGTGTCGAGTTCGATTTACAATCAGGCGACAGGGTAGCGTTTTAGTTTCATAATTATAGATGTTGCCAAAAACCGAAGTTCGAAAACCTGTGTTGCCAAAAAACCGGAAGCTTATTAGCTCCCGGAGCACAGTTTAACACAATCTGATATAAAATTATAAACATGTATCCTCCAAAAGAATCCATTGAGAAAGCAAACAACGACAGCAATTAAAATTCCTGCCGAATAAAATTAGGATGATTCGAAAAGCACATGGTTAGTTTAAAAAGGCTAGGCGCATGCTACCACGTTAGCAAATTCTCGGAAATGCCTATTTAATATATCACAAGGCAGCCGAAACGTCTAATGGTAGTTCACCCTACTGATGGGTGCTGCCGGCTACCATCAGCTCGTCTTGGAGTGATAAGGAAGTCTGCTCTACTTGTAATCGAACTCCGATTTTTTCGCTTTAAACTGTGGTCCAGGAGCCAAAACTGGCTACGATTGATTTTAAATCGATATGAGCTGCTAAAAGACTGGACTTCGATCATCAGCTTTATCAGTCTATTGTATCACTCCAAAACGCCCCTAACCACCCAGCAGTCTTCTTCAGTTGGATGAAATGTTTATGGTGCGTTTCAACTGCTGTTGTGATAACTATAAAGACATCAGCAATTGCTCACTATCGAATATTAATATAACAAAAATTCTTATTATTTTAAGAATAAGTGATGCACATGATATTTAATTAAATCAAGACTGTAGATGCCTAGTTTAAGAATCAAACTAATCATTAGATCGAGGTAAATCATCAAATTGATGTTTGTACCTCATTCCAACATCACAAATTCAACTTTAAATCTGAAACAATTTTGTTTAATTTTGTGAAATGCTAAAAAACCTTATTTTAGTGCAACTGAATGTATAAGACGAGTCGAATGATCGTCATGTAGCAGAACCAAACGAAGACTTGAAATGTAGGTGTTAGATCAGTAGCTAATGAGGTTAGTTAATACTGATATCTAGTTGGATGTATTATGATTAAAAAAGCGCTGATAACTGTCATCAATTTCTATAGAAATAAATTAAGTTAGGCATAAAACATTAAACTTTTATTGTGATCTATAAATGATACTTAAAATCATTTGATTTTGACAAACTAGACACTTTCTCTCATTACCGTATTCGATACATTTTAAAATGTAATACATTTCTATTTTTAATTGAACTTAAATGAAAAATTGATGGGTATTTATACCGATCATTTATGCTACTGTTAGATTACTACTGCACAAACGACAAGAATGACGAAAAATGAAGAAAAAAATGTATACACTGTTGAAGAAACACATTTTTTTGGTTGCGATTTAATTGTCATTTATCGTGAGTTTTATATATTAGAATTGTTAATTTACTTCACGTTCATTCTGATAATATATCAATACATGTCTAATTACTATCACTTACCGATCTAAGAACATTGTCTTCTGCTACAGTCTTTTGAACAAGCTTAGAATAATTATTTTCACGAACCTTTTTAGGTATTTTCAATGCTAAATAGAAAATGTTCAGCTTGACACATTTTATCGGGTTAACAATTCATCTTGTCTTATTTGATCACTAGAGTTATCATCAAAAATATGAATTAGACGCATTGCACTATGATATATAAGGTGAGTTTACTTCCGATTCTCATTAACAGATAAACCGAGAATTCATAAAAAGATAATACGTGCTTCATTCATAGTTAATATGATGCATCTACTAAAACGGATTATCAATACTTTGCAAAACAGTAAAACTATTATGAAAGGATAGACAAGCCCAATTTTAACATAAACTTTCACATTAATAGCATCACCTTAATATTCAAGAAAATATCATTTATTAAATTTGCTACATCAAATTATTCAATTAATTTAATTAACAAATTGATTGACGAATTAATTAATTAAATCAACGAATAAGTTGATTAATATTAATTGCAAATTAGTTTAAATAATTAAGTCACAAGTAACATAAAAGTCAAATCAGTAAACTAAAAACCAGATATTTTATATTATAAAATATTTTTTAAATAGAATATATTATAAATAATTATATTTTACCTTAATAATAAATGCAACTATGCATCAATCAATAGTCATAATTTCGTAACTAGTCCAGATATCACCAATGGTTCATAAAAATGTTTAGGGAGCTTTAAAATTGATTGACACTTTAGATACTTAAAAACCACTGTCAAATTTTGCTATAAACATTTTTTATTTTAATTACCCAATACGTAGTATACTCATATTCAAAATAATGTTGATCTTGTGAACAAGTTTAGTGACTTATTTTCTATTATTGTCGTAACCTAACGAAAAGGCTACTAAAGACTTTTTAGTAGTTTCCTCGACAACAAAAATACATTTGTGTTTTTAAACATATCATTGCAACCGAAAATAATGAGTGAAAATATACCAAACACAATATTTTGAATTTGATGTTTCGATGATTAAATAAGCTAACTGAGCCTACGTATTTTATATTATTAATTAAAAATAATGCATAATAAAAGTTAAATAGTTAAATAATAAAAAATTAATTAATAATAAATAATTATTATAAGATTTTATATAATTTATATCAAGATGAATTATAAACTGAAATTAAAAATAAAAATCAATTTTTATGAATTGACTAATAGATAACAAACTACGTATCATAATAAGAATTAGATGTCATCAGGAGGAACTGCTATGTTATCAGGTTTCGGCCCCTAACTCCTCTAACCAACATAGCAGCGGGGCCTAATACATGCTAATGATGTATTTCCTCTGATAAATCTATCTAGTATCTTATTCCAATACAAAGTATATTATTTATTATCCATCCATAAAAATTTGCCACTTAAGAGTTTAAATTTATTCATTTCTGCAATTTCTCTTAGAAATCAAATTCATGTATTTAATCTTTCCTGGATCGAACAGCAGCGGCATCGAAGCATAAAAGCACATTTGTATTAATGCTAATTTTAATATTTTGTTTAGCGTACACAATCCTTTATATGTAATACATAGAGCAATCTCACTTATTGGCCTACTAAGGGGTTTTAATGTAAAACAAACAAGATATGAAACATACATGTTCACATTTCGCCTTCTTAGAAGATTTTATGTGACAGTTCAAGCTATTAAGAGTTTTAGTTCTAATAAGCAAAAAACTCATGTTTAAGTTATTTATATTTGGAAACGTATAGAACGGATGTCTGTTGTTGCTAACGATTCGCTTCGAGCGTCTTTGGGCATCGCACTTAGTCAGATCTTTTTAGAAAAGCTGTTCTTTATTTTTCTCTTTATTTTATATATAACTCACGAATCCGCTTAGCTCTACACTTCACAAGTTATTGTTGATCAAATAAGAATGAAGGTATCTGTGCCTATGTTTGACGCGTACCACAAATGTTCAGAAGTTATTGTTTTGACGTGTACCACAAATGTGAATAAATCCATTACTTGTCAATCAATTGCTGAATGAAAATCAAGTATTGCATGTTCATCACACATCATAATAAAATCACGAGCATCTACGAAATTATTAGACTAAACGCAAACTGATTCATAGAATACAAGCAAAGTCTGTAAGCTAGTCACAGGCTTTGCATTGTGAGAATGGTTTTAATGATTTAAGTTTGTTTAGATTTTTAACAATTTTCAACAGTAAAACTTAAACAATTATCATAAAAAAGGAGCCAAATAATGGAATTATTGACGGAATGAACGGTTTCCGTTATCAACAATGTTCGTTGTTTTATTTCGTCGCGTAATTTTGCTTATGATAATTTCAAAATCAGTGATGGATTGCTAAAGCTTACGTGCAACATGTTCAGAATTATCGAAGCATTGTATCCATTCTGAATCCGTAGCATCCAGTATTTCGCATAAATAAATATATGCATGCAATATCTCGTTATAAACAATTTCTCTCTTCACATATTCGTCTTTGAACACTCTGTTTAATGTCAATATTCGCAGGACATTTTCTTCCTTAAAGATAATGCACTATATGACCAAGCAAAACAATGAACAAATAATAAGAAATTTTGATTTTTGCGTGTTTTTAATGTAAGCCTACTTTAGGCTGTTTACATTTGAACTTATAATTTCTCTTTGTAAAAACATAATTTAAGCCTAATTTAACTATGAGAACACGCAATCTTAAATTATATTATTAGTTATGATATAGATATCAACGAGTGAATACTGTTTTTTAAATTATTAAATTACTTTCAAATTTTTTTAATTAGAAAATATTTTTAATTAGATGATATGATTATGATAAAATAATAACACAGTTTTTAAGGTAACCAGTTTTCAAATGTATGCTTATTCTACAGTCTTGTCTTTTTTTTCCAAAAATAGTGACGATACTCTTTAGGACTTCAAATATAAACTTGAATAAACAAAGTTAATTAAATCAAGCGATTACTTTTCACACAGAATCAATCAGTGATTAGGGTTAATCTTAATGTGATTATTAGCTATCTTAGTATTAAAAATTGTTCAAGACTTATTAAACGAAGTAGATAATAATCCAATATGAATTCATTCGATTTGGATTTAGAGTGTTTTACATTATAAAAACGCAGTATTTTTATTACTTCACAATTATGTTACATTATACAGCTTGAGGAATTGATCGATATATTTAAATATTTACCGAAAATGCAAAATCTTATATTCGTCAGCTGATGAACTCATTATAACCCATTTTACTGGGTAGAATTACGATGTATTTTTTTAAATAAGCTTGTTTTATTGAAAAAATATAGTCTTTGTAATATAAATTAAAAATATGCACATCGGATGATAAATCAAAGTGTAATTTTTAAATATATTTGAATGAAAATCGGATAACTATTGTTTGGATGACTGCAGTTATTGTTTACTTAGTAAAACACAATTTAAGTAACCTAGTTAAAAATTATCATATGTTATAATCTATAAATCAAATCAGCTAACTGAGTCTACGTATTTAATATAATTATAAACTAAACAAAACATAATAATGCTAAATCAAATTTAATAATTAAATAATAAAATAAATAATTGTTTTAAGTTTTTATAATTTAAATCAAGTTAAAATAAAAAATTAAAATTCAAAATAAACGTCATTTTTATGAATTGACTAATAAATAACAGACGTTGTATCAGAATAAGAATTAGAGGTTATCAGGAGGAACTGCTATGCTATCAGGTTTCGGCCCCTAACTCCTCTACCCAACATAGCAGCGGGGCCAAATACATGCTAATGATGTATTTCCTATGAAATAACTATCTAGTATCTTATTCTAATACAAAGTATATTATTTATTATCCATCCATAAAAATTTGCCATTTAAGAGTTAAAATTTATTCTTTATATTATTGTGTTGATTTATATACTTTACTATTTTCTGCTTGATGTTATTTTTATAGTAACCCAGTTTAAAATATGTATCTATTAAATTATTAAAATGATTTTGAAGAAAGCCAATATCATTACATATTGTTGCAATTCTTAAAATTTCATTATTTTAATGTATTATATTTTATATTATATGGTATGCATGAATGCTCATGCAAAAATATGTTTCTTGTAAATTTAAATATGTCATCTTTACGATATAAATTAATAGTAAATTTAGTTAATGTTAATTTAATGTTCATATCTAGCTATACACCTTCTTTATCATTTATATTGGTTTTGTTAAGAATAAGGCTTTCTGAATAAATTTGTTCACTAATTGAATAAAAATTATTAGAATTAAATACACATATATCATCAATGTATCGAAACATATATTTCATATATTTATATTGTTTAGATTAAGTTTTTACACAGTTATGAACAAATTTATATTCTTTAAAGCTTAAAAGCAAGTCAGCTATAATTGGGCTACTATTACCACCTCTTGGAACACCTTTTACTTGTCTAAATATAGATGTCCCTACTTTTAAATAATTTTGATTTATTAAAATATTTAAGGATTCTAATAATTCAATTTTATCCATATATTTATATTTACTTGATGGTTTAATTTTTGTTAGATAGGCGTTATAATTATTATAACATATATATGTATATCTTTTTCCGAATATAAGATTAATTAATTTTTCTAACGCTTCTTTAATATCTCTTAAATCTAGATTTGTATAAAGCGTCCTAAATTCGTACGTATGTATATTCTGAAAATTTATTCCTTTTGTGTGTTCTATAAATTCTTATGTAGAATTAATACTGAAACATTGTTTTATACCGGCATTAATTTTGATTACATTGCAATATTTTTTAAAGTATGCTTTAATTACTTTAAGTATTTTATTCATATAGACAGAAAGTGGTTTTAATGTACATTTCAACTCACTATACATGAACCTAGGTTTTATTGGATTTTACAGTGACTTGTAATAATTGTTTCTAAACTCAACTCACTACGTTCATATGTTGGATTTACATTTAAATCATTAGAATTAACCTAATTCATTAGCATATCATAATAAAGCTTTTTGCATATGAAGACAAAGTTATTACTAGCTTTATCAATAGTTGTTATTATATAGTTATCCTTTAATTTAGTTAAGTTCTTTATACATATCTTTATTAATTTTATCTTTCCTTTTATAATTGTTTGTTATTTTCATTTTCTCTCTAATTTTATCTAATATATAAGTTTTCCAAATGTTTATCTTTGATGTATTTAAGCTTTCGTTATTAATCAGCTTACCAAAGTAAGCACTTAAGTCATTATATAACGAATTGTAAATTTTATTTCTATTGTTATTATTATTTAATCTATATTTATACCGTTTTGATAGCATTTTCCTTAATTCATTATTTTCAATTAATTCTAGATTATGAGTGCATATATGTTCATTTATTTTATCAAAACTAAGACTTTTACAATTGCATTCTGTTTCCATTATGTTTCTAATATTATCGTTACATATTGATTTTAATTCTTTATTATAATTACAAATTTTTCGTCCTAATGGTAGTAGGAGTTTATACCTTATTTTAGGAATATATTTACTTAAATCTGATGCTATTATTTCTTTACTTTTAGAATTATTTAAAAGTCCGGCTATATTTATGTTTTCTCTACATTTATTATTGAATTTTATTCTCAGTGTATATTTTCTATTGTTATTATTAACATTTATTGTACGATTATATTATTTTGTATTACAATAACTGTCTATTATACAACTTAGCCTATCATAGTCGTTAATTAATTTTTAAAAAATTAATTAACGGTTATTAATTTAAACTACAAAATATAAAAATGATAAAATTCAATTTATGTATGCGATAAATACCATGGAGTCTTTAAATTAAAAAAATTTCGATTAATGAAATCAATAAAAATTTATAAAAAATTAATTCAGTTATAATATATTTTATTAATTTTAATATAAAATTATAAAATAATTAAAATTGATTTTAATAATAAAATTGTATTATTTTAAACAGTTAATCTCTATACTGATTTCTTAGAAATTCGACCAATTGACTGAATCAATGTATTTTGTACCTTTCATATACTTATAAAAAGTATATGAAAAATTGGAATATATGAAAAATGCTTATAACAGTGTTATATGAATAGATGAATCATAGTTAATATATAATATGTTAGAATAAATATATTTCAATACATAAAGTGCTGTCTTATACTATTAAGTGACATTGTAAAAGCATTAAAAAATTAATTATTAATTTATAATTCCCGAAATATTTAAAAAATGTTAGAAACGTATATTTAGTGTGTTTATCGTTCATAATGATATTTGAAATATCACAAGTTATCGTAGTCACGACAAATGCTTTAAAACAGTAGATTTTTAACATCGTGAGATCCATATCTGTTAGGATTTAAAACTTGTTTAAGAAAGTATTAGGTTTTGCAATAGTTTAGACATTGATTGTATGGAAAGTATTAGTTTTTGTCATAGTTTCGGCATAGGTTGTATGGTATTTGCAAATCTTCTGATACGTTAATCACGACAACTACAGTATCCTCGTGCTTCGCCTCCGTGTGCCAATACTTATACTCGTGATTGGCATATTTACTTTTTATTTTTATCAAAGTATCATTATATTATGATAGTCTAATGATAGTAGTATATGATAGTATTATGATAGTATATTATATCATTATATCATTATGATGATATAACATTGATGAAATCATTATCACTTTTGTCATTAATTCATTTAAATCTTCAATGGTTTGTGAACAAGATAAGCGAAAATGAATTCATAGTAAAAATTTTAGTTTCAATATAAATTATAAATATTTAAATTTTCATAATAATAAATCGTTATTGATATTTAAAGTTTATTGATATTAATATAATATATTGATAATGTATTATAATATAATGGCAATGTATTATAATATAATGCATTGAGATGAATGTGTTGATACTTATAACTTGAAAATTAATTTAAATTTTTGAAGAAAATTTGAATTAATTAAATTTTTAATTTAAATTTCGAAGAAAAATAAACCATTTTGGATAGTAAAGCAAAAAGAGTTTTTATTCTACACAATAAATTCTTTAACATAAAACTGTAATAATTTAAATTATTTATTTAAATGAATAATAAAAATGATTTATTAATTTATTTTAAATTATTTATTTATTTAACAACAAAATGTAAAACTTAATAAATACCACTGTAGTGTATGAACCAAAATATTATGTTCAATACATTTTAGTGATGAATACATACGTTTTTCGAATTATCGATATGATTTGTAAATGATATTCGAGGGTTCGGATGTGTTAAACATAGATCATTGGGATCCACGCAGGTCTTCTCAGTCTGAATCGGCTTACTATGGAATAGATGAACTTTGCGTATATTTGCCTGAGTACATGAAAATGATATGCCTGGTTTACCAACTTGGACACCTGTTCCGCAAACAATGGCTTCATCTCTATCTATATAATACCAATTATGCCACACTAACGGTTTCTTTCCGAAATAATCAGTAAGCGTATTACAATGTCTTGTAATCATTATTATTTTCTTCTACTTGTATTATTAACAGCTCGTTATATTTAACTTTAGATCATCAATAATGAAGATCAGTGTGTTGTTATGGTAACAATCTGTGATGAAATTAAATTTAGTTTGATTTATTTATTAATGTCGGATAAGCACATCAACCTTTACTTTACTGCAAAAATTCAAAGCCAAATCTAATCATATTATTTCTTAAATATGCGACTTTTTTTATTTAATTTTGATAAATATCACTACTATTAATTTATATCGTAAAGATGACATATTTAAATTTACAATAAACATATTTTTGCATGAGCATTCATGCATACCATATAATATAAAATATAATACATTAAATAATTAAATTTTAAGAATTGCAACAATTTGTAACGATATTGCCTTTTTTCAAAATCATTTAAATAATATAATAGATACATATTTTAAACTGGGTTACTATAAAAATAACATCAAGCAGAAAATAGTAAAGTATATAAATCAACACAATAATATAAAGAATAAATTTTAACTCGTAAATGGCAAATTTTTATGGATGGATAATAAATAATATACTTTGTATTAGAATAAGATACTAGATAGTTATTTCATAGGAAATACATCATTAGCATGTATTTGGCCCCGCTGCTATGTTGGGTAGAGGAGTTAGGGGCCGAAACCTGATAGCATAGCAGTTCCTCCTGATAACCTCTAATTCTTATTCTGATACAACGTCTGTTATTTATTAGTCAATTCATAAAAATGACGTTTATTTTGAATTTTAATTTTTTATTTTAACTTGATTTAAATTATAAAAACTCTTAAAACAATTATTAATTTTATTATTTAATTATTAAATTTGGATTTAGCATTATTATGTTTTGTTTATTTTATAATTATATTAAATACGTAAACTCAGTTAGCTGATTTGATTTGGTATAATAATTTGTTATCACCGGGTGGTTTTGCATTCCAGATAGCATTTTGCAATGAAAATTACTGCAATCAGTGGGATTCAATTCTTTCGAAAAATACTTGATATATTGGCCAGCTGACTGGCTTATGAAATGTTTATATTATCTACATGCAATGTATTTGGAGATTTGAAATTAAGCATTTGAAATATGTAAAAGGGTAATAGTAATTTAAGTATATGATCAAAGTGAAAATGAGAATATTATCCTGAGTATAAAAAAACTTTGAACTAATAATAAAGATTTTATTAAAAAATACAACTGTATGTGGAAAATATTTTGTCAAAAATTAGAATATATAAGCAAAAATCGAAGGATTAGTACCACATAAGGAGAGGATTCTAGCAGACGGAGGCCAGCGGTCTTATCGCGTGATCTCCATACCTCCCTTCTGTTCGAACACATCACCTCCTTCAAAGTTTTGTTCTTCGAGTCTGAAGGAGCCTTCCACTGACCATCTTCTTAAATGACTTACGCTTCCGAACTCCACACCACAGCTAAGGCCATCACAGGTGAGACACCTTCGGAACTTAGCAGAGAAGTTTAGTGGTACTAAGTTTGCTTTGTAGTAAGGATTATTTTCTTTTGAATTTCCAACATGTTACTGTATCAGAGAAACAACCACAAGAGGAAGCCACAAGCCTTTTTAGAACCATTCTTTTTTCACACTGCAGCAGTAGTAATTTCCAGAATCGTTGTTGTCCTCAATCAGCGCTATAGTTGCAAGGTAGTCATTCACATAAACGTTGTAGTCATTGCTTCTGTTATCTGATAAAACATCAATTACACCGATATTATTAAAGGTATCTACAGTGTCAACCTCTGAACTATAAGTCCAGGTGTCCTCACAATCCTCATCACTGTCGTTTCCAGTTCTGCTATCAATAAGAGCATCATCACACTCTCTTTCCGTTTCGATTCTGTTATCAGACAATTATTCAGATCGTTCATCTGCATCGTCGATAGATCCCACGTCCTCCATCAGCGCTATAGTCGCAAGGTAATCATTACCATAACCGTTGCAGTCATTGCTTCTGTTATCTGATAGAACATCAATTACACCGACAATATTAAAGGTATCTACAGTGTCAACCTCTGAACTATAAGTCCAGGTGTCCTCACAATCCTCATCACTGTCGTTTCCAGTTCTGCTATCAATAAGAGCATCATCACACTCTCTTTCCGTTTCGATTCTGTTATCAGACAATTATTCAGATCGTTCATCTGCATCGTCGATAGATCCCACGTCCTCCATCAGCGCTATAGTCGCAAGGTAATCATTACCATAACCGTTGCAGTCATTGCTTCTGTTATCTGATAGAACATCAATTACACCGACAATATTAAAGGTATCTACAGTGTCAACATCTGAACTATAAGCCCAGGTGTCCTCACAATCCTCATCACTGTTGTTTCCAGTTATGCTATCAATAAGAGCATTATCACACTCTCTTTCGGTTTCGATTCTGTTATCAGACAAGTCTTCAGATCGTTCATCTGCATCGTCGATAGATCCCACGTTGATTTCTCCATGAACATATACAGTGCCATCACTGCCCTCGATAAATACTTCATCACAATCGTAACCTATGAATCCCTGGAAGTTGACTTCGACATTGTCAATGCAAAAACGCAAAACACCCTTCGAATTGTAAAAATCCAACAAGAAATGTTTAAGAGAGCGATCCAAGCGTTCAGAAAAATCCTCTCGATCATCCACAGTATCCCCCTGACGACTGTCCAACGTTGGTCATATCTTCAAGAACGATTCGTAAGCAAAATTCATTAGACCACCACTCCTCATAGTTGTTTTTTTAAAGTTACTTACCAATCCTTTTGAAGCTCCGACGTGCACTGTTTCGTTGTCACTGAGATTTTGCATGAAAAACTACTAGCAGCGGTGTGTACTGTATCTCTTTTGTGTATCAACAGACTTTTTTACGTTAAAAAATGTGTACGAGTAACAGCTTTTTGTGCGACTCGGAGCTTCAAAGCTCAAACAAAAATACTGCAGAATTCAATGTTTTGGAGCAAATTCATAAGAAAAAGGTATTGTAACTTCTTCTTAGTCGTCATTACTCGATCCGCAGGTTAGTAAATTTGTTGTTAATTCTGATTCTGACTCGGTGGAACTCACCCCGGTACCGAAATAAAATAATTTGTTTATAATCACAGCATTAAAGCCTATAGAGAGGCATAGACTAATAGCAGTATATATCTGGAATTTTGTACATGACTACTCAGAGAGAGTAGTCTTTAACTCTGTTAGAACCTATGAAAATCAAGTGAAAGTCGCGTTTGCTTCCTCTGCCTTAATAAAAGCATACGAAGTATTTTTCAAGCAAAAACTCTCCCACATGGGAACCTTATTATTTAAGCCTATACAGGCAACATTGAAGATATCAAAATACCCTCTGCATTTAGAAGAGGAGGATTTAGTCCTTCTACGGAATACCTTTAAACTACAATCTATCAGAGAGGTAAAATCGAAGACTGGAGACATACTACAGTTAGCCTTTTGCACAGTTGATTTATACAACGCTCAGTTGCTTTTAAAGGCTGCTACCAACCCCTTCATGGGGAAAACCTTCAATTCACCCTGGTGGATCAAGACTCCTGCACATTCACACACTGCAACTCACGCCACAGTTGGTTGCACTGGGCCTCCTCCTATTCACGCGAAAAATCATGCGGTGTTCGTGGTCTGTCCACATGTGTCGCTATGTCTAAGGGGGAGAGGTGTGTGCTTACCCAGCTTGCATTAATTGCGGAGGAGACCACCCCGCGTGGTCCCGTCGATGTAGAGTCTCTAAAGATTACAAGAAAAAATACTTTGATTCTTCCACTCCTATTGTAAAAAGCTTCGCATCGATTGCTGCGCCATCGGACAGGATGTCCAACTCGGACATTATATACTTGATAGATAACAATAAAAAAGTTATACTAACACATATACAGCAAATGGTATCCCCCCTCTTGGCGGCGTTCCTTGGATCAGCCTCGGTTCCGCTACAGCAAGAGATGGTGATGCAGAAATCGAAGAAACGCGGTGCCTCGGCACATACAGTTCCCCTGAAGATGGCTTCGCATCGATTGCTGCGCCATCGGACAGGATGTCCAACTCGGACATTATATACTTGATAGATAACAATAAAAAAGTTATATTAAAACATATACAGCAAATGGTATCCCCCCTCTTGGCGGCGTTCCTTGGATCAGCCTCGGTTCCGCTACAGCAAGAGATGGTGATGCAGAAATCGAAGAAACGCGGTGCTTCGGCACATACAGTTCCCCCTGAAGATGGGGAAATTGCTGGAAGAGAAGGCCTCGAAGGGAAATGAAGATATTGCCCTAGGGGTTCCGACCCTGGATGGGACTAGTAGTTGGAAGGGCAACCTTCCCGCACCTAGATCTGTCTAGGTTGGCTTCCCCCGTTCAACTAATCTAACACAATGGTGAGTAAGCCCTAGCATTTTTTACTAAATATCCTTCAGTGGAATTCGGGAGGTGCTTATGCCCTTAGCCTATTTCTGGTAGAGATACAGATGTTATAGTCCTTCAGGAGACGCGGTCTATCCGTATCCCCCAGGACATTACTCGATTTATCCATCAACATATATACACCCACTTCGTAACTATTACATGCTCCTTAAGATCTTACATGCTCCTTAAGATCTTACATGCTCCTCAAGATCTTCCCTCATTCTTAACTATTCTTGTCCTGCCCTATCTTGTTAAGCTATATCACGTCGTAAGAACGGTAAACGCATCACCATAGCCAATATTTATATACGGCCAGGAGAAATTCACAAGAAATGTGACCTCCTGGATCGTATATTGGGTAGTGGCTATGACATGTTACTTGGTGACTTCAAGGAGAGAACTGATCGTTGGATTAATGCAGCCAACCGCAGAGCCAGGCACGACTATCTTATTCACAAATCACCATCCCCCACCTTTAATTGCTCAACTACTAATTCACTCCTCGGCATATTACCGCTACATAAGAAGTGGTTGTTGAAACCCTTCTGTACTGAGCAGTCGCGCTTACTTCAGACCACCTCTCATGACCTAATTCGTTGGTGGTTAGAAGAAGATACGTTGCTGAGAAGAAGGTGCCCCTTTGATCCCATCAGGGTGCGCTTCTTTCAGGCAGCTATCCAACTCTTCCCCCGAATTAGGAATGAGAGTTTGACCGAATTTAATAACTACCTCTCTTCGCAAGCTACCGCGATACTATCGACTACCTATAAAGGTCGCATATACAATCCCACTCCAACAAAACTCAAGGTTCTAGCTAAAATGCTACACATTTCTAATCTCTCTGTGTCCGCCAGATAAGCCCTCTCGAATGAATACTGGAGCACTAGATATAGGGTCCAGCTGAGTAGGGAAAGGCAAGCATTTCTCGCCTTAGCCCTTCTCAGTCTTTTTTTCGGGAAGATATTCAAGAAGGAGAAGTTTGTCTGTTGGAAGGATAGAGCATTAGGTTGGATTGGTAGAATAGGCCTTGATATAGTTTTGGAGGAGTCACTATCCCTACACAATTTTGGAGCCACTCAATCATCCCAACCAATCCCGCCTTGGTGTGACTTCAGGAGTAGGGACTTATCTGTTACATATATCGTTAATTCCTGAGGGCCACTCCCGGGCACCTCCAGAACCCATGCGACACTCTCCACTCGTGTTTGTCAGCTTTTTACATACAGTCAGAGAAAGGAGGTCGCCATAACAATGCTATTAACCTACCTGTCCGACATTGCTAACATCAATATTATCCGGCGATTATTTTTACCTAAAAAGAAGTCGATTACATGTCCCAAAGATTTTCGGCCTATCTCAATTCAAAACTTCCTCATCTCCATTTACGAAAAAGCGCTTGCGCGTAAAATCCGCAACCATCTAAGTAGGCAAAATTTAATCTCACCAGGTTTTCATGGGTACGAAAAATATCGCTCGATCTATTCAACAATAGGTGAAGCGCAACAGTTTTGTCAATACCACAACCCTGTTTTCTGGACGCAGGTCCAAAGTTTTCTGGACGCAGGTGCAAAGTTATATGAACATTCATATACAAGGAGCAGCGTTGAATCGGCAGATTTCGTGCGTGCATATATCGATGGGGACTTGACCATTGCCCTGCTTGGCTACCCTGAACAAACAGCAGCACACATCATAGCAGGCCGCGATGCAATTGACGCTGCTCATGATTCTCCTATGACAATTATTTCAGACAGGCTAAAGAAATGGATGCACCGAATATGCGCAATAACGTGATCGGTCTTTTTTCTTGCTGACTGAGTTTTCTTTCTTTTTTCCTTGTATTGTTTATTTGTACGAATATATACCACTGTTTGATTGATGATTATCATTTGCTTCTCGTTTACTACCTCCGACGTACAGCCATGCACAGAGCTTAAGCTAAATTCCCTCCGATGATTCAGATTAAGGGTAGTTCTGTTTTTCGAGCTTTAAACACTGTTTAAGCGTGTATTAAGGTGCCTATGGATGATTATGAAAGTCACGGTACTGATGAGCTTCGTTGGATCGAAACGCGTCTACCCTTGTTAAAGTTTGTCGTCACACATAGGATAACTGGGCATACGTAGCGACTTTAAATATTGCGAGAACAATTCGGTTCTGTTTCTTGGTCTGATGATGATATATATAATGCTGCCTGGTGTTTATGCCTCTTCATGAGGAAAACAGTGATTTATTTACGAGTACACCATTTGGTGTCCCAGGGCAGGTGACAAAACAAATTATATTTTATATATTTGTACACTTGAAGGTGTCCATGTTATACAGCATTTCTATTAAAATGAATTTAGTACCTGATGCATGGTTGCACTGCAATACGCACTGCCATGCAAAGAGCTTATGCTAAATTCCCTCTAATGATTCAGATTAAGGGTAGTTCTGTTTTTCGAGCTTTAAACTTTGTTAAAGCGTGTGTTAAGGTGCCTATAGATGATTATTAAAGTCACAGTACTGATGAGCTCCGTTAGAGCGAAACGCGTATACCGTTGTTGAAATTTGTCGTCAAACATAGGATGATTGGGCAAACATAGCGACTTTGAATATTGCGATAATAATTCGGTTATATTTCTTAGTATTATGAGGATATATAGGATGCTGCCTGGTGTTTATGCCTACTTTTGAGGAAAACATAATGATATATTATTATGATATTTAAATGTCATAATATTAGATAATTATTAAAGTCACGGTACTGATGAACTCTGTTAGAGCGAAACGCGTATACCGTTGTTGAAGTTTGTCGTCACACATAGGATGATTGGGCATACGTAGCGACTTTGATAATTGTGAGAATAATTCGGTTCTATTTCTTAGTCTGATGAGGATATATAGGATGCTGCCTGGTGTTTATGCCTCTTTATGAGGAAAATATAGTGATTTATTTACGAGTACACCATTGTGTGTCCAAGGGCAGGTGTAACAACAAATTATATTACATATATCTGTACACTTGAAAGTGTCCCTGTAAAACAGCATTTCTATTAAAAAGAATTTAGTGCCTGATGCATGGTTAAACTTTAATAGTCACTGCCATGCACAGAGCTTATGCTAAATTCCCTCCGATGATTCAGATTAAGGGTAGTTCTGTTTTTCGAGCTTTAAACTTTGTTAAAGCGTGTGTTAAGGTGCCTATAGATGATTATTAAAGTCACAGTACTGATGAGCTCCGTTAGAGCGAAACGCGTATACCGTTGTTGAAGTTCGTCGTCAAACATAGGATGACTGGGCATACGTAGCGACTTTGAATATTGTGAGAATAATTCGGTTCTATTTCTTAGTATGATGAGGATATATAGGATGCTGCCTGGTGTTTATGCCTCTTTATGAGGAAAATATAGTGATTTATTTACGAGTACACCATTGAGTGTCCCAAGGGCAGGTGTAACAACAAATTATATTACATATATCTGTACACTTGAAAGTGTCCCTGTAAAACAGCATTTCTATTAAAAAGAATTTAGTGCCTGATGCATGGTTAAACTTTAATAGTCACTACCATGCACAGAGCTTATGCTAAATTCTCTCCGATGATTCAGATTAAGGGTAGTTCTGTTTTTCGAGCTTTAAACTTTGTTAAAGCGTGTGTTAAGGTGCCTATAGATGATTATTAAAGTCACAGTACTGATGAGCTCCGTTAGAGCGAAACGCGTATACCGTTGTTGAAATTTGTCGTCAAACATAGGATGATTGGGCAAACATAGCGACTTTGAATATTGCGATAATAATTCGGTTATATTTCTTAGTATGATGAGGATATATAGGATGCTGCCTGGTGTTTATGCCTCTTTATGAGGAAAATATAGTGATTTATTTACGAGTACACCATTGAGTGTCCCAGGGCAGGTGTAACAACAAATTATATATATATATATATATATATATATATATATATATATATATATATATATATATATATATATATATTATATATATATTGCATCAAAGTTGCTTGATAACAACGGTCCAGGATTCCAGAATACGGCAATATGTTGAAAGCTGTTGTCGGTAATTAACTAGACTACACTCAACAAGCAGCATACTATTCGGTACTACTAGACGTCAGAGATGACTGGCAGCGCTTATCAGTAGTATGATACATCTCGATGACGTTTCGGTTACCTTTGTGACTTGAAAAGGAGCATTTTCGAGAGCAACAAATGAATCGCCTGATATGGATAGAGATGGCCTGATAAGCAATTTTCTAGTTTAGGAGCTTTGTGCCACCGGAACTTAAGCAATTTATCGGAAATGATCTTTATCAAAAGTAACACAGGCAGCCGAAACGTCATCGAGAAGGCTTATAGTACATATATATAATATTGAATGAATTATTAGAATAAATTTTTTATATCAGATATTTGATTGTAACCACCGATTGAGATCGTTCTTGATACCGGATGCGGCATATAATACAATGTAAGATTCAATGAAATCATCAAAAATTTTTTTTAATAATTTATAATTTTTTAAATAAACTAAAATAAACAATTTTTGCTGATTTCATTCAATCTTACAATGTATTATATAAGGTACACGTCACATAAATAACCAACTATTTTTATTTAAACATATACTTGCAATTTTTGTAAACAAGGCTGTTAGCCAAAACCAATTAAAATTACATGTCACTATGTATTCCCGTTTAAACTTTATATATAATTTGTTGTTACACCTTCCCTGGGACACCAAATGGTGTACTCATAAATAAATCACTATGTTTTCCTCATGAAGAGGCATAAACACCAGGCAGCATTCTATATATCCTCATCAGACTAAGAAATATAACCGAATTATTCTCGCAATATTCAAAGTCGCCACGTATGCCCAGTCATCCTATGTGTGACAACAAACTTCAACAACGGTATACGCGTTTCGCTCTAACGGAGCTCATCTGTACCGTGACTTTAATAATCATCTATAGGCACCGTAGCACACTCTTAAACAGTGTTCAAAGCTCGAAAAGCGAAGCCTTTATATAAATTCAAACCAAGAACACTACCTAAACTTCATATATTTGTAATCATGATAGAACATTCTGAAAATTTCTAAATTTTCAAAATTTGTAAGAAGCAAATCAACATCTTTCTTGATTTTTGATGAATAATTTATTCGTTATTAATTATGCAATGAACATACCTATAGTTTAAATGTGTGCTTAGTATTTAAACTGAGAACTGTCAACAGTTGGCATATTCAATCATTTTTTTTGTCTTTTGTTAGTAATATCGTTACTGATTTGTGCAATTAGTGTGGTATTCATTACATGCTATGGATTTTGAATAATATGTCTTACGGCTCTATCATTGTTTAGCCTTTTAGCAGCTATATCAGATCGTCTATTGTTAGCACGTATATTAAAATTTTATCAGGTTTATCGAACTTGTTGTGCTTCACAATTGACACATTCATGTAAGTATATTGATCCGTTGGTTTTGTAATTTATCATTGCTTTGACTTTATATGTTAAGTGTGTGTACGATACTAGTGAACATCAAATTATTGTTCATTTGTTTGCTATATTTACATCTTGCATTACCACGTAGGCTATTTTTGGTTACCTACTCTACGGGATTTACATTGTATCATATCGTTGATTGATTATCCTGCGTTGTAAGTAATGCATGGATCAAGTATGTTATACTGAGGTTGTTTTGGAAGATTTTGGATGACAATATTTGAATATTTTTGGAATTTTATTTGTGCCGGATGAAATGTGATAGCAGCAAAAAAACAGTCTGTTGTTTTATGTAACCCCGTTGTAAGACATATTATCTAAAATCAGATTATGTAATGAATACCACACTAATTGCACAAATCAGCAACGATATTTTTCACACAAAAAACAGAGAACTATTGGATAGGTAAACTTTCGATAAATCTCAGTCGCTAGGATCTTTATCAAATCAAATTGTTGTAATCAGATTAATATTCAAAAATTTTACGTCAAAGTTCTGAATATTGTTCTGATTACAATAATTTGACTTGATAAAGATCCTAGTGAGGATTGAAACGTTGCCGAAATAAACCATTTGTTTATGTCGTCCGACATGGATCCAGCACACGCAGGCATTATTCTCAAGTATGTATATAATCGCAAATATTTGTTAACAACATTAAAATGTTCCTATAATGTTGTTTACAAATACTTGCGACTATATAAATAATGGTCCAAAAGAGATCACAACATGCAGTTTCGCTCGAAATCAATTATATATGAGAACAGAAACGTAAAGAAAAAAATTATTTCAGCGTTTCAACTCTTAACGTGTCTTATTCAATTTAATTTTCTTTATATTTAAATAATTTTGAGATAAAGAATAAAAAACTTGGAGATAAAAAATAAAATTGACAAAGGTTACTTAATCGTCGAAACGTTGAAATAATTTTGTTCTTTCAGTTGTATGTTTCCTATTCAATTAAACACAATTTTATATATCTGTACTCTTTGTGGAAGCATAGATCTATAATCTGTACTCACGCGTCATGTAATAATTAGCATAGTGGCGATCCTTTCTTAACTGTAGTTGGCGATCCCTGAGCAATCTTGAAACCTTGACCCTATTAATGAAGCTCGATAATCAGAAACCGGTATATGAATTTGATTGCTTATGCAAAGCGATGGTTTACAATACCTAGTTATGTGTGTTTTTATCTATTTATTAGTATTCACTATAATGATGTATAACTCTGCTATCAGGGTCAGGCTTAATCCATATTTTTCAGATATATTGCTGTATTCTTTTTGTAATCACAAGTGGACTTGAATGGGTTGTGCTTGTCATGTAATAAATATCTTTATGATTATCTATTCTAAACTGTAATGGAGAAATACTGAACAATATTAAAATCTAAGCCATGCTGATGAAGTTTAATTAGCAGAAACTTGCCAAAAGATTTGATTGCTAATGGAGTGTGATGGTTTTCAATACACAGTTATATCAGTTTTCCTTGTTTATTTAGTAGTATTTACTACAATGCGTATCGCTCTGCTATCCGAAGGTAGGCTAGCCAAATATCTATAATATATTGTCATATCAATTTAGTGATCACTTGTGAACTTGAAGATCGTAGATGTCATGTCATAATCATATCTATGATGATCCGTT
>WNNJ02003349.1:0-108261 GCA_012934845.2 Pomphorhynchus laevis | reverse complement strand
GGCTACCATCAGATCGTCTAGGAGTGATAACGAAGTCTGCTCTGCTTGTAATCGAACTCCGGTTTTTGGCAAAATTCTTGATTATACAACTGTAGCTTGTAAGCTCCCGGAGAACAGTGTAAATCATTCTGCTCTTATATTATAAAAATGTATCCTCAAAGGATCCTGTTAGAAAACAACCAACGACAGCAATAAAATTTCCTGCCGATTAAATTAGGATGATCCGGAAAGCACGTGGTTTGCTTAAAGAGGCTATGCCCATGCTACCACGTCAGCGAATTCTCGGAGATGCCTTTTCAATTTATCACAAGGCAGCCGAAACGACTGATGGTAGTTCACCCTACTGATGAGTGCTGCCGGCTACCATCAGATCGTCGCAGCACTCATCAGTAGGGTGAACTACCATCAGTCGTTTCGGCTGCCTTGTGATAAATTGAAAAGGCATCTCCGAGAATTCGCTGACGTGGTAGCATGGGCATAGCCTCTTTAAGCAAACCACGTGCTTTCCGGATCATCCTAATTTAATCGGCAGGAAATTTTATTGCTGTCGTTGGTTGTTTTCTAACAGGATCCTTTGAGGATACATTTTTATAATATAAGAGCAGAATGGTTTACACTGTTCTCCGGGAGCTTACAAGCTACAGTTGTATAATCAAGAATTTTGCCAAAAACCGGAGTTCAATTACAAGCAGAGCAGACTTCGTTATCACTCCTAGACGATCTGATGGTAGCCGGCAGCACTCATCAGTAGGGTGAACTACCATCAGTCGTTTCGGCTGCCTTGTGATATATTGAAAAGGCATCTCCGAGAATTCGCTGACGTGGTAGCATGGGCATAGCCTCTTTAAGCAAACCACGTGCTTTCCGGATCATCCTAATTTAATCGGCAGGAAATTTTATTGCTGTCGTTGGTTGTTTTCTAACAGGATCCTTTGAGGATACATTTTTATAATAGAAGAGCAGAATGGTTTACACTGTTCTCCTGGAGCTTACAAGCTACAGTTGTATAATCAAGAATTTTGCCAAAAACCGGAGTTCAATTACAAGCAGAGCAGACTTCGTTATCACTCCTAGACGATCTGATGGTAGCCGGCAGCACTCATCAGTAGGGTGAACTACCATCAGTCGTTTCGGCTGCCTTGTGATAAATTGAAAAGGCATCTCCGAGAATTCGCTGACGTGGTAGCATGGGCATAGCCTCTTTAAGCAAACCACGTGCTTTCCGGATCATCCTAATTTAATCGGCAAAAAATTTTATTGCTGTCGTTAGTTGTTTTCTAAAGTGTAAATCATTCTGCTCTTATATTATAAAAATGTATCCTCAAAGGATCCTGTTAGAAAACAACCAATGACAGCAATAAAATTTCCTGCTGATTAAATTAGGATGATCCGGAAAGCACGTGGTTTGCTTAAAGAGGCTATGCCCATGCTACCACGTCAGCGAATTCTCGGAGATGCCTTTTCAATTTATCACAAGGCAGCCGAAACGACTGATGGTAGTTCACCCTACTGATAAGTGCTGCCGGCTACCATCAGATCGTCTAGGAGTGATAACGAAGTCTGCTCTGCTTGTAATCGAACTCCGGTTTTTGGCAAAATTCTTGATTATATATATATATATATATATATATATATATATATATATATATATATATATATATATATATATATAATCTTAAGGTTTTGTTTGAATCGGTATTGCTCGAGATTGCGAATAGCAATTCTTTCCATATGTTTAAGTAAGTTTTTGAATCGAGCATATTCTTCAGCCTGCAAACTCTTGTCACTCCTAGACAGTCATATGATAGCCGGCGGCCATCGTCAGTAAGATGAGCTATCACACGCCGTTTCTGCTGCCTCTCTACACTGTAAAAATGCATTTCAGACATTTAGCTGAAATTGTGGGTCGTGTTAGCTCTTAAATCCTACAATTTGCAATGCAGACCAGAATTGATTCACTCAATCTCGGTTTCTTACAGTCAAGCATCCGAAAGTTTGATCCTCTGGTTGTTAATGATGGTCTGCATTGCAAATTGTAGGATTTAAGAGCTAACGCCATCCACAATTTCAGCTAAATATTGGAAATTTATTTTTACAATGTCAGAGAGGCAGCCGAAACGGCGTGTGATAGTTCATCTTACTGACGATGGCTGCCGGCTATCACATGGCCGTCTAGGAGTGACGAGAGTTTGCAGGCTGAAGAATATGTGACCAATCCAAAATTTTATTTTATTTCGCGCATATGGGAATCGGATATTTGTTCATCGATAATTGTCGTAATCGTGGAATAATCCCGATTTTCAATCATGTGTGATACTTATCTATCTGCAGTTGTTTTCAATTCTTTAAAATCTCTCCACCGATTCTTTGCTCGAATATTGTATCTTGTCCCTGTCTAACCGACATACTGAGCTGCACAAACCTGACACCTAGATTGGTAAATAATTTTTTCAGATTTGCACATGAAGTGCTGTCTAATTGGATAACTTAGGCTTGTGACTGTGCTGCTGAACTTAGTTGTCTCGACCATATCTTAACAATCTTCGCAACGCTTGTCACCGCACCTGTAACTTTCATATGTTGCCTTTTTGTTCGTTTGGTTGCAGTTTAACACATGCGCAAAACTTGTCGGAATCTTAAATCTGACTCTTATTGGAATCATTAGTTTTTCTATCGCCTCGTTTACCGATGTGAATATTGAATCGAATTGTTTTTGTGTGTAGCGGTAGGCAGGATTGTATGCTATAACAACGTTAATCTCTTTCGGCTTGTCTTCTTGTTTTTCTCAAGGAGAGTGCTATAAGAGGCTTTCTCGATCTGTCTTCTGAGCGTAAAGGAATTGCCTTTGTATCTACTTTAGAGAATATCCTCTTTCTGAAAACCGTTTTGATAAGTCAGACAGCGCATTCTTGAAATATGAGGCTAATAAACAAATGTTTCGGATGCGGTATGTTTCATTTCGCAATATCAGCCTTTTTATTGGATTGGGACGACCACTTTTTGCATGTACATACGACTTCATTCTGCGAACCTTTGGGTACATCTTTGTGTACCATTCGCCTGGTTTCGGTTGGTATATTAGTGTGTCAAGGAATGGTATCTGTTAGTTTTTAGGTAAGTCAAGACTAAACTTTAGCTCCGAACTGGTATTTAAAGACTCGCAGAACTCTACAAGATGTGATTTGTCGGATGGCCAACCTATAAGCATATATCGACATAGTGTTTCCATATTGATAGTCGATGTGAGCATTGTTGTAGGAATCGTTCCTCTATAAACGTGACGTATAAGCTGGCGTATGTGGGGCCTACGGGCGCTCTAACGGCCGTTACTCTTATTTGAAGATAAAGGCGACCATTAAATTCAAAGGTATTCAAGTTTAGCACTATATTCAGTAATTCAAATACGCGTTCAATCTTACATTTGTCCCACTGTTTGTTGCTTAAGATAGTTCGTATAGCCTGAACTCCTCTTTTAGTCTCAATAATTGTGAAGAGTGACTCCACGTCTATCGTTGCCACATTTTGGTTGTTGATTATCTCTTTTACTCGTTCGAAAAAACGAAGGAATTCGTATGTACTCCCGATAAATGATTGCGATTCCTTTAAAATTGGGTGCAGTTGTTCATGCAACCACCTGGAAAATTTTTCCGTTGATGTTCTACGGTTGATAATGATCGGACGTTTAGGGGAAGGTTTAATCATCATATTGTATTTTCGGAAGCATATAAAACCTTCCTGGCCTAGGGTTATCTAACTTCAACTTTTTGGCAAGGTCGTCATTTTTGAATATCAAGTCGATAGTGTTGTTCACTTTTCGTATTATTTCTTCGTGTTGGATATCTGAGATTTCAGTGTATGCGTCTAAATTCAGGTGGCGCTGCGCTTCGGCTCGGTAGTCGGCTTTGCTCCATATAACTATTTACTACCTTTGTAAGCTTTGCATACTACTATGTCTTGATTGATGCTTAGATCCTGTATCGCCTTCTTGTACACTCGATTTACATTGCGACCGCAGTGTGAATTATGGTGCATATTTAGGTACAGGCGAATGATTTTCTTATGTCAGATGAATCGCTAAACACGTACGATTATCCATTTTTGAGTTATTCAACATTTCGCTATGTGGACGCCGCAGACGTGTGTCGATTCTTTCGTGACAGTTTTTTTATATAAACGTATACGCTAGCGAAAAATTACACATTATTGTAAAGACTGAAGAAGTACAAACTGTCCGAAACGTTTCTTAAATAAAATTATTGCTTGTCCATTACGGGTTTCTAACAATAACTTTTATTATATATAATAGAATATCCAGATATTTCCGGCGTTACACAATTTATATATTATATATATTCATCATTTGAAGAATTCAAATGATGAAAACTAAATTATATATATGATATAAATTTTAGTAGTAAATTTATTTTACTACCGGTTGGGATCACTCTAAGACCAAAATGTATAGTTATGAATCAGAATTTCTGATATCAACCAACAAATAGACAGAGATAATTTTATTCAATAAAAGCCTTGCGGCTTTCTCAAAATCTAGAAATATTCAAATCTGCAGTACAATAACTGTTTTCGTAAATTGATAAAAAGCTAAAAATAAAATACTTATGCAACGTCTCTCCATTTAAAACTGCTCTACCTGTATTTACACCTGGTGCCATATCTGTACATAATTGTTATAACCAGTATCTCTCACAGTATCTACGTAGCTTCTCACTTTTTACTCTCTCAATTATTTGATAAGTGAAACAGTCATTTGTTCCATGCGATGGAGCATGTTGTACTATGGAATCCGTGTTTAGCTTAGCATTTATGTGCGCGCGTCTATTAGTTATTTGGTATCTAAGACTTCTTCCCGTTTCCCCTGCGTATTTAGCCTTACATTTTGGACAATGTGCGAGGTATATCGGTGCTTTATCTGGCTAATCACTTGCATCTTTAATTGTGTATCTTGAATTTGTTATTGTGCTTTTAATGTAGTTTTACGGCATTATATGCTTGCAACATTTGCAACGAGCTTTGTTACATTTAAATACTTGTGTTGTTGTTATTTTTCATTGTTGTTGCTGTAAGTAGTTTACTTATTTTGTTATGGGAATCGAAAAAAATGTTGAGTTTGCACAGCGACGGACGATCAAAGAATTCTGTTGTTTCAACGAAAATAGACAATACTGCTATGGAAATTTCGTCAATTCAAGACAACAAGGTTAGTGGATCTTCTTATATTGATGGGAATTTTGGGGAATTACTTCCCCAGATCCACGAGATTCCAAATTCGGGGATAATCATTTTAAAAAAGCCTTTAGAAAGACATGCACAATACAACAAATTTCTAAGAGAGTTTGCACTTAGTATGAAAAACCGTGTAGTCTACAACTCAGTTAGATATTTTGACACCAGCATAAAAATTTCCTTTGCTACCCAGGACCTCCTGGAGAGCTTTGAGAGGTACTTCGTCGCTAACTTCTGCGACATTGCTGAATTTGAGAGAAAACCTATTATGGCCTCCCTAAAAATAAGTAATCTTCTCACAAAGATGGAGGAAGAAGACATCCATCTTATTAGTAAGACTTACAAGATAAAAAACATACGTCCCCTGTTGGGGAGGAACGGTCTATCAATTAATGTTGGATTCTGCTCCGCCGTCATAGGGCAGGCTGAACTCTTAGAAAAATACGCCTGAAACCCCTTTATGAGTTTTAACCTCAAATTTAGAGTGGTTGGCAAGGAAGAATACACCTACCCGCACTGTAGCAGGTGTCACAAATGGGGGGGGCACTGGACCTCCAGCTGCAGTGCGGTCTAGCGATGTGGGAAATGTGGTAATAAAGATTGCCCCTCCGCCGAGTCCTCGTTTCCATGCACAAATAATCTGGCCTGCTCCAACTGCGGAGGAGCGCATCCCGCGTGGAGTAGGAAATGCGAGCATTTCAAGAAATATCATTTACTATTCATTAAACCCTCCAAGTCGTCTAAGCCGGCACCTGATTCTTTTTCTCAGGCAGCAACCAGGATGTCCGACAGCGAGCTGTTGTCGATTATGGATCAGCGTTTGGTTTCGTTTCAAAGAGAGGTCCAAGAGTTGATAGCGGCCTCTATATCAAATCTATTCGTGAATCCAGAACTTCCTGTTTCTTCACTCAAGACCTCGAACAAAAGGGGGCCCTCTGCTCACGCCGTCCCCCAATCAAGATTTGAAAGTTGATCAGGCAGAAACAATGGGGAAATGATGATACTGCCCAGGGGGAAGTGCCAACCCTAGATGGGACTAGCGGTAGGAAGGGAAACCTTCCGGCTCCTAGATCTGTCTAGGCTGGCAATCCCCCATCCAACTAATCCATCACAATGCAGAGTACTCGTGAGCCTTTTTCACTGAATATCCTTCAGTGGAACTCGGGAGATGCTTCTGCCCTTAGACTTCCATCTGTTAGAGATGCAGATGTTATAGTTCTTCAGGAGACGCGGACTATCCGTCTCCCCCAGGACATTACTCGATTTATTCCAAAGCATATCTGTTCCCACTATACTCCGTACATAACCCCACCTCACTCCTCTTCATCTCAAGGACTCTTGACCTTAGTTAAGTGCTCCTTAAGGTCCTCCCTCTTGCTAAACTACTCATGTCCAGCCCTGTCTTGCTTGGTAGTTTCACTTAGTAAGAACGGTAAACGCTTCAGTCTAGCCAATGTCTATATTCGTCCAGGGGAGATTCATAAGAACCGTAACCTTCTGGATGGTATTATTGACAGCGGTTATGACATGATACTGGGGGACTTCAACGACAGAACTGGTCGCTTGGATCAATGCAGCACTTCGCAGAGCTAGGAACGATTTATTTATTCACAAACCACCTGCCCCACCTTTCATTGCACATCAACAAATTCTATCCTCGACATTTTACTGCTTCACTCGAGGTGGTTGTTAAAACCCCTCTGCACGGAGCAGTCGCGCCAGCAATTGTCCACCTCTCATGACCTAATTCGTTGGAGAATTGAGGAAGATATGTTGCTTCAAAGGAGGTTTCACTTTGATCCAATCAGAGTGGCCTTCTTTCAAGCGGCTCTCCAACTCTTTCCCCGAATAGGAAATGAGAGCCTGACCAAATTTAATACCTACATCTTTTCGCAAGCTACCGCAATTCTATCGACTACCTATAAAGGTCGTATATACAATCCCAATCCAACGAAACTCAAGGTCCTAGCGAAACTGCTTAACCTCCCTGAATCTCTCTGTTTCCGCCAGACAGGCTCTCTCGAATGAATACTGGAGCACTAGATATAGGTTCCAGCTGAGTAGGGATAGGACGAGTATTGCTCGCCTTAATCCTTCTCAGTCTTCCTTTTGGAAGATTTTCAAGAAGGAGAAGTTTGTTTGCTGGAAGGATAGAGCATTGGGTTGGATAGGTAATGTAGGCCTTGATAAAGTTTTGGAGGAGTCACTAGCCCTACACAACTATGGAGCCACTCAATCACCTCAACCAATCCCGCCTTGGTGTAACTTCAGGAGTAGGGATATATCTGTTACGGATATCCTTAACTCCTAGGGTGCACTCCTGGGCACCTCCAAATCTGTCGCTCCACTTTCTTCTCGGGTCTGTCATCTATTGACAGCTGATCAGAGAAGAGAGGTGGCCGTCACCATGCTTTTAGCCTCCCCATCCGATGTAGCAGGCATTAATATTAGTAAGCGTGTTTTTATTCCTAAGAAAAAATTCTGCTCATGCTCTAACGATCTGCGACCCATTTCTATTCAAAATGCCCTCGTGTCGATTTACGAAAAAGCGCTCGCGCGTAAAATCTGCGACTACCTGAGTAGACGTAATTTGATCCCTCCTGGTTTTCATGGGTTCGTTAAAGGTCGCTCGGTCCATTCAGCAGTAGGTGAAGTGGAACAGTTTTGTCGGGAGAATAGCTATCGTTTAGTTGTGGCTGTTTTCCTTGACTTTTCTGCTGCATTTGACCGTATCTCCATTTTCTTTGTGATCTCTTCTCTCAGGTCCCTCGGGTTGCCTGCGAGAATTGTGAACAGGGTGGAGATTCTGCTGTACACCAAGCGATTTTACTATGAAGACGACCCTGATGCGCGTCAGTTCTACCCTATTACGGGTGTGCCTCAAGGTTCCCCTCTTTTCTCCTATCTTATATCTTGCTGCCTCTATTAAACTATTCAAAATATTTAAACGCGAACAACGTCTTGTGGTGTACGCTGATGACACCACAGCACTGTTCACTGGACACAGGTGTAAAGACATAGTCTCGGACATCAGCCGTTTCTTTTTAAGATTAAAAGACCAGTTACCCAAGTCCAATCTTATTTTAAACTCCGCCAAATCGCAGGTGGTTGTCTTTCATGGCGCCCCTGCAACAAAGCAAAAGCTCAAGAGATTAGCACTCTCTGCCCTCTCCTCCATTTTGATTAATCAACCACTCCCTGTCTTCACCAGTCGAGTAAAATACCTGGGGTTCACCGTTACGGTGAACTGGTCGGCGAAAGCTGACTTGTATAGACTTAAACGTATCCTGAAGAAAGCTAGATGGGCTCTGAAACGGGCCCAGCATCTGTCATTGAAAGAAAAAACTCAGGTGCGCCTTTGGGGCACCTGGGCTATTTCGGGATTAGTCTTCTTTTCGAGAGGACGTCCCCCAGAGCAAAGGCTAAGGTTTCTTAAGCTCCTCGTCTCTCGTTTACCCAGCATAGTCCGCGCCGATTGGATTCTTCGGGGGTGAAAGACCCCGGGTGGTTCAGTCGGAAGGCGGCGTGTTGGATCGGTTGGGGGGGGCTCAGATCCCCTTGGATTTGAGGCCATAAGTTCGAGAATTTTTCATGAGAGAATTGTGTGTTATCGGATGATCAAAAGATTCTACAATTGCAGCAGAAATTGGAGAATATCGTGTAAACATAAACAAAATGCAGGTAATTTCGTCTACAATATCAAACGAGGTAAGTGGTTTGTTACCATCTACTAGAAAAGAGGTAATTGAGAAACTTCCCTTAATACGCAAATAAAAAAATCTGGCGGGTATTAAGCTATCAGCGCCAATAGAGCGCCATAAGCTATTTAACATATTCCTGCATAAGTTTACTGAAAAATATAATAATAGAGTCCAATTCCACTTAGTACTATACTTTAAAGCAAAAAATCATGATCTTCGCTTCCTGGGACCTTGCGAAGGAGTATGAAACTTTTTTCCACAACGAATTAATAGATCTTGATACAGTACAATTTAAACCAATCCAAGCTTCCATCAAAATTTCGAATCTTCCTCCCCACCTGGATGAGAAAGATATTGAGTCTTTAAAGAGATTATTTAAATTAACAAACTTCCGGTACGTGACTGGGAAGAACGGATTTCCTCTCCCGATAGCTTTTGCGTCCTCTTCCATTGATAATGCTGAGATCCTAACAAAAGCCGCCTGTAACCCATTTTTGGGACAAAACCTAATGTTTAAACTCATAAGCACCGACGAGCTAACTTACCCGCACTGCAATACTTTTCACCAATGGGGCCACTAGTGCTCCGGATGTGTTAAAGAGAAGTTTTGTGGGGCATGCGGCCTAACGAATTGCCCGCAAGTTGGCAGGAAGTGCTCCTCCTAACCCAAGTGTTCAAATTGTGGAGGATCCCATCCGGCGTGGTTCAGGAAGTGTGCGAACTTCAAACTGTATTGCTCCTGCGACTGCTCCTCCCACCCCAATAAAAAGATAACCCCGTGACTTTTGGTGCAGTCGCGGGGAGAATGGCTGACAACGATATCATCAGGTTAGTCGACTCCACAAGACAAACAATCTTCAAGCAATCGGAGAACTTGATCCATAAACAGCTTGCCTTTTTTTTACCGATCCAGTTATCGCCGACCCTCCGGATCTGAAGGAATCAAAGAAAAGATTAGCATCCTCACACAGAGTTCCTCCAGTGAATATCGGGAAAATGTTAAAATCTAAGGCCGAAAAAGCAGCCGTTGCATTTATGTGAAATGAAGACAATGCCCGTAGGCAAGTGTCTTCCCTAGTAGGGGCTTGTAGTGGAAAGGGCGACCTTTACGCCCTTATCTCCGTTTAGGTCAAGGCAATCCCCCTCAGCTTATCTAACGCAATGCAGAGTACTCGTGAGCATTTTTCACTGAGCATCCTTCACTAGAATTCGGGAGGTGCTTCTGCCCTTAGACTTCTATCTGGTAGAGATGCAGATGTCATAGTCCTTCAGGAGACGTTGTCTATTCGTATCCCACAGTACATTACTCAATTAATCCCTAAGCACATTTATTCCCGCTATACTCAGTACATAATCCCACCTCACTCTTCTTCGTCTCAAGGTCTTCTTACCTTAGTTAAATGCTCCCTAAGATCCTCCCTCCTGCTAAACTACTCTTGTCCAGCCCTGTCTTGTTTAGCTATATCACTTTGTAAGAACAGGAAACGCATCAGGATAGCCAATATCTACATTAGGCCAGGGGAAATTCACAAGAAACGTGAGCTCCTGGACCGTGTTTTAGGTAGTGGCTCTGACATGTTACTCGGCGACTTCAACGACAGAACTGGTCGTTGAATTAATGCAGCACTTTACAGAGCCAGGAACGACTACCTTATTCATAAACCATCGTCACCCACCTTTCATTGCTCAACAACTAATTCACTCCTCGACATATTACTGCTTCATAAGATGTGATTGTTGAAACCATCTGTACTGAGCAGTCGCGCCAAAAACAGACCACCTATCATGACCTAATTCGTTGGCGGATAGAAGAAGGTTTCACTTTGATCCAATCAGAGTGGCTTTCTTTCAGGCAGCTATATAACTCTTCCCCGGAATTAGTAATGAGAGTTTGACCGAATTTAATTCTTACCTCTCATCGCAAGCTACCGCGCTTCTTTCGACTACCTATAAAGGTCATATATACAATCGCACTCCAACAAAACTCAAGGTACTAGCTAAAATGCTACACCTCACTTATCTCTCTGTTTCCGGCAGACATGTCTTCTCGAATGAATATTGGAGCACTAGATACAGGTTCCAGTTGAGTACGGATAAGTCGAGCATTTCTTGCCTTAACCCTTCTCAGTCTTTCTTTTGGAAGCTATTTAAGAGGGATAAGCTTGTCTGCTGGAAGGAGAGAGTAGGTTGGATCGGTAGCATAGGCCTTGACAAAGTTTTGGAGGAGTCACTATCCCTACATAATTATGGAGCCACTCAATATTCCAACCAATCCTGCCTTGGGGCGACTTCAGGAGCAGGGACTTATCTGTCACAGATATAACAAACTCCTGGGGGCCACTTTCAGACATCTCCAAATACCACGTGTCACTCTCCATTCGAATCTGTAAGCTTTTGACAGACAGTCAGAGAAAGGAGGTCGTCATTACTATGCTACTAGCCTCCTCGCCCGATGTTGCTGACATTAATATCAGCCGTCGTGTTTTTATACCAAAAAAAGAAATCGAGTTCATGTCCTAAAGATCTGCGGCCTATCTCGATTCAGAACTCCCTCTTCTCAATTTATAAAATGCGCTTGCACGTAAAATCCGCGACAATATATGTAGGCGAAATTTAACCCCACCAGGTTTTCATGGGTACGTAAAAGATCGCTCGGTCCATACAGCAATAGGTGAAGTACAGCTAGTTTTGTCAAGACAACAGTCATCAGCTTGCTGTGGCTGTTTTTCTTGACTTTTCTGCTGCTTTTGACCGCATTTCCATTCCTTTTGTTATCTCTTCTCTCAGGCCCTTTGGGTTACCTGCGAGAATTGTTATAAGGGTGGAAATATTGTTATATACCAAGCAATTCTTCTATGAAGACGACCCTGATGCACGTCAGTTCTACCCTATTACAGGTGTGCCTCAAGGTTCCCCACTTTCTCCAATCTTGTATCTTGCTGCCTCCATTGAACTCTACAAAAACTTTAAACGCGACCAACATCTAGTGGTATACGCTGATGATATCACAGCCCTGTTCTCTGAACGCAGGTGTAAAGATGTAATATCTGACATCAGCCGTTTCTTTTTAATATTAAAAGATCAGCTACCCACATCCAATATTATCTTAAACTCCGCTAAATCGCAGGTGGTAGTCTTTCATGGCTCCCATGCTACAAAGCAAAAACTTAAGAGATTAGCATTCTCTGCGCTTTCCTCCATATTTGCCTCTGAACCACTCCCCACCTTCACAAGTCGAGAAAAATACCTGGTGTTCACCGTTACGGTGAACTAGTCGGCGAAAGCTGACCTGGATAGACTCAAACGTATCCTGAAGAAAGCTAGGTGGGCCATGAAACGGGCTCAGCATCTGTTATTGCATGGGAAAACTCAAGTGCGCCTCCGGGGTACTTCGGCTATCTCGAGATAAGTCTTCTTTTAAGAGGACGTTCCCCAGAGCAAAGACTAAGGTTTTTCAAGCTCCTCATCTCGCGATTACCGAGCATAGCCTGCCTCGATTGGACTCTTCGGGGGGTGAAAGACCCCGGGTGGTTCATTCGGAGAGCGGCGTGTTGGATTGGATGGAGAGCTCAGTTCCCGCTGACCTGAGGCTCTGATAATATCGTGAAGACTGAACATTTTATTTTTTCCTTGTCGGTCTTTAACTGTTGCTTTTTTAGTTATTTTTAGTCGTTTCTTAGTTTTATTTAAGAAAATCCTTATTATTCTTTGTTAGAATTTCTATAGTATATTTTGGCTTTATTGTAATTGCAATGAAATGTCGTATTTGCATTTCTAGATAACAAAGTAAATATTTTGTTAATTGATGCTAATGGTTTGTAGTAATCCCCGACTATCGTAGGTTATATACAGTATCGTTAAACTTTTTCCGATCTTCATTCAAAGTTTTTCTCATTAGTACTTGTATAGTTCTTCTCGCATAACCTCTTTTTTGTAGTTGAATCATAAAATTTTGCAATTCTTCATTTAGTCTACTTGTGTTTAATCATATCAAAGCAATTCGACGTGTTTCGTTCTTTATTAAATTTCTTTTTACGCTTTGTGGATGACAGCTGGTTGAATGCAAATACATGTGTTTATGTGTATATTTCCTATACAATTCCGTTTCTACCTTTTGCCCGTTTAGGGATATCTTGATATATATAAATGACACTCTTGTTGATCTCTTCTGTGAATAGCAGTTGGCCTGTGTGTTGGAAAGTGTCCATGAGCTCTTGAGCATCATGAGTATTTTTACATAAGCAAAATATGTCGTCAATATACCATATATTATACCGGATAATATATACCGGTAATGCGTAAAATCCTCCAGGTTTAGTTGTTGATGGTATAAGTTCAGTAAGTGCATTTGGGTCAATGTGTTTTAGTGCTATGCATTTATTAACTAACTCAAGTATTTGTTTCCTTGTGTTATGTAATTCGTATTCGTTACTAATATGGTAATTGCTACTTTGTAGTTGTCTTAAACATTCTGATCTGTAATCCGCCTTATCCAATAATACTGCCTCCTGACCTTTTATAATTATTTATTATTTATCTTTATTTTTACTTATATATAAGATAAAATACGTATACTCATTTATTTGATTTGTTCTACTGATAAGTTAATATTGACTGTTGGACTTTGTTTTCCCGTTAATATAACCTCTGTCCGAAATACTGAAACTATATATTCTTGATAAGACTATTTTCTGCTAATGTTCATCAAATTTTATGGATTTTTTCTTTTTATTATACTTTACAATATACAAACTAACAAAATATTATTAAAAATTTATTTAAACTGTTAAGGGAAAAAATTTTATGGATGGATAATAAACAATATGTTTTCTATTAGAATTAGGTACGTTAAATAATCAAATTTCATCAGAGGAAATGTATCATTAGCGCGTATTTGACCACGCTGCTATGTTGGGTCGAGGAAAATGGGCCGAAACCCGATTACATGACGGTTCCTCCTCATAACCTCTAATCCTTATTCTTGCATATCGCCTGTTATTTATTAGTCAATTCATAAAAATTGACTATTATTTTAAATATCAATTTTAAATTTAAACTTGATATTAATATAAATCGTACTAAATCTTATATAATTATTTAATATTTATCTTTATTTTTGATTTGTATATCAGATGAAATACGTATACTCAGCTATCTGATATGATTGTGCTCATATTGGAGATATGTCGACGATGTTTTTATGATATTCAATAAAGCTGAAAACGCCGACAATATTAGGAATACATTTAATAAAAAGGATTTAGCTATTTAGTGGGGAGATCACACTGAGGACTTGACAAAGTTCATTGCATTTCTGGATGTTATGGTTAGACAGAAAAATAAAATAATCACGGAGATTTATCGAAAGTCAAATATCAATTCTAGTCCACCTGTATGGTCGAGCAACACTTTTGCCAAATATTAAATATATGCAGATACACCGATTTTATAAAGATCGTTGCAAATATGCTCTGATAGATATGTTGGTAGACGTCAGAGAGAAATAGTGAAAGCTGTTTTAATAGATCGCGATTTTCCAAAATGGACAATATGTCAAGCTTATATTAAATCAAAAAGATTTATTATAAAAAGTAGGATTAAAGTGTGTATGTGACCAAGAAGATTACGTGCCTTATATCTTCAACATTTGAGGATGATGTGAGTCTGAAACGTTTAGAAGACGATATAAGGAAAAATATTAATGATAAAACAAGAATATATTATCAATTCGAACGTAATTTAACGTTTAGGTTTAAACGCAGACCCGAAAGAACATAACAACATGTGTAGTATATCAAATAAAATGCAAAGATTGAAATACTACCTAGGTTAGACAGAATAAACGCCTATTAGAAACAAGAATCAAGAAGCATTGTTCAGCAATAAGGAGAGGAAACATTTTATCGGGTATTTTGAATCATGTTCTTATAAATAACCATGAAATGGATTTTGATAATATTAATATGCTTGAAACAGATGTTAATTATTTCCGTCTAATGATACTGTTATCAATTCACATCAATGCTGCAGGAAAAGAATGTAGGGAAATGTCTTATTATAGTTTAAAAATACCGAATGATTGCAACATTTGTGAAAGTCTTTGAATTCTTCCTGAATTCTACGTACGTATGCCTGTGAGCTTTCAATGTTTGGATATTTTTTAATGAAAATGGTCACAGAGATTGGCCAAAAACGTTAAATAACTTACTACTGTTCTTGTGTGGGTAAAATGCCTTTTGAAACTGATATTAAATTTTGTTTTAAAATAAAACCTATTTTATTTATATTAACTTATTCAATTGGTAATGTATATTGTTATTATAATATTTGACATGACGATAAAATATTCAATAAAAATTTTTATTGAGAAATAGTGAACGCTGTATTAATAGATCGCGATTTTCCAAAATGGACAATTCTTCAAGCTGATATTTAATCAAAAAGATTTATTATAAAAAGAAGGATTTAAGTGTATGTCACCACGAAGATTACGTACTTTATACGCTTAATATTTGTGGCTGATGCGAGTTTGAAACGTTTAGAAGACAATCTTAGAAATTAAATAAGCTAACTGAGTCTACCTATTTTATATTGCAAATTAAATATAATGCAAAATAAAAGTTAAATAGTTAAATAATAAAAAATTAATTAATAAATAATTGTTATAAGATTTTATATAATTTATATCAAGATGAATTATAAACTGAAATTAAAAATAAAAATCAATTTTTATGAATTGACTAATAGATAACAAACTATATATCAGAATAAGAATTAGAGGTCATTAAGAGAAAGTGCTATGCTATCAGGTTTCGGCCCCTAACTCCTTCACCCAACACAGCAGCGGGGCCAAATACATGCTAATGATGTATTTCCTCTGAAATAACTATCTAGTATCTTATTCTAATACAAAGTATATTATTTATTATCCATCCATAAAAATTTGCCACTTAAGAGTTTAAATTTATTCTTTATATTATTGTGTTGATTTATATATTTTACTATTTTCTGCTTGATGTTATTTTTATAGTAACCTAGTTTAAAATATGTATATATTAAATTATTTAAATGATTTTGAAGAAAGCCAATATCATTACATATTGTTGCAATTCTTAAAATTTCATTATTTAATGTATTATATTTTATATTATATGGTATGCATGAATGCTCATGCAAAAATATGTTTCTTGTAAATTTAAATATGTCATCTTTACGATATAAATTAAAAGTATGTTTAGTTAATGTTAATTTAATGTTCATATCTAGATATACACCTTCTTTTTCATCAATATTGGTTTTGTAAAGAATAAGGCTTTCTGAAAAAATTTTTTCACTAATTGAATAAAAATTATTAGAATTAAATAAACATATATCATCAATGTATCCAACATATATTTCATATATATAGTTTATATTTAGTTTTTACACAGTTATGAACAAATTCATATTCTATAAAGCTTAAAAACAAGTCAGCTATAATTGGGCTACTATTACCACCCATTGGAACACCTTTTACTTGTCTAAATATAGATGTCCCTACTTTTAAATAATTTTGATTTATCAAAATATTTAAGGATTCTATTAATTCAATTTTATCCATATATTTATATTTACTTGATGGTTTAATTTTTGTTAGATAGGCGTTATAGTTATTATAACATATATATGTATATCTTTTTCCGAATATAAGAATAATTAATTTATTCATTGAAATGACAGTTTCTGACAACGTGTACGTGTGCAGTTGAAGTTCGTGCCAATTGTTGTTTTGTTGTTTTATAATTTTTTTCGGAATTGAGATGATGAACTAAAAAAACTTTTGATGATTACCGGTATCATCATGCATACGAACAAAACAAAATTTTAACTGATAATAATTTTTTGCTGTGAACCATTTAAAATTAAATTATTTTTCGAACAGTTTGTAAAAATTTACAACTTGTTTGTAGCAATTTATCGTTTTTTACATATGCTTGATGATTTTACAAAAAGTTACCGAAATATTTCTTTTTATAGTTTATAATATTCTCGGTTCCAAGTGAAATAATAATGTTATTTCACTTTACAAATTATTGAGATTGAATATCACTTGTATATACTTATCACAAACTGAGCGTATGAAAATATCTAGGTTATATAACTTCGATAAAGTCTGCAAGAATACAATTATCAGCGGACAATTCTTACTTTGGCCTTATTATCATTTAATTTTTAATCAACAAGCATATTCCGTTATAAGATAACTACATCAACATTAGTATAAGTACTTTTCTGCAAACGATTATTTTATCAGTTAAATTACCTACCTGTAATAAGTCAAAAGCTTATTTCAAATGTTTTTGCTACACATTTTGCCTACATAACAATCGTTACCAATGCTTTACGTTATTTATAAATAACGTAAATATTTATGTTATTTACCATTAAGACACCACATATTTTCACTTGTGTCCTTGCATATGAAAATATCTAACTTTAATAAAGTCTACAGAAATACAATTATCGGCGGACGATTCTTACTTTGGTCTTATTATCATTTAATTTTCAATCAACGCGGATATTCCGTAATAAGATAACTACATCAACACCAGCATAAGTAATTTTCTGCAAACGATTATTTTATCAGTTAAATTACCTACCTGTAATAAGTCAAAAGCTTATTTCAAATGTTTTTGCTACACATTTTGCCTACATAACAATCGTTGCCAATGCTTTATGTTATTTATAAATAAAGTAAATATTTATGTTATTTACCATTAAGACACCACATATTTTTACTTGTGTCCTTGCATAAGCAAATAGTCCATTATAATTCATGAAATAAATTATAATAAATCAATTATAATTAAGACAGATTATTATAATTTATAAAATTCATGTATTTAATAAATTTTACGTGATTTTTTTTTCATATTACACGTTCATATATCTATTTTAATCACGCTATTTAATAATTAATCACGTTATAACCACATTTATTTTAACTGTGATTTAGCTCACTGATATAATAAGCAACCCTACGATATTGCAACTGATAATTGTCTTCGAAATTCTTCTGTTGTCGAAATAGCGTCAATGTGATTAAATTTACTGCTTCGAAAATGCGTTGCCAGAGAATCGTGAACGTATATGGTCCCTACTTTAGTATCGTTAATTTGCAAGATACAAGATGGTTGATGCAATTTATTTACTTTAAATAAGTAAATTGTAAATACTTTATTGAATATAAAGGAATATTCTTTGTATTGTTTTAAGGTAATATTATCTAAATTAAAGATTAATAATCTGAATTTTTCTTGTTGTGATTACTTTGAAAATTACTGTTAAAATATTATACAATTTTCAAAGTCAACTTATTCTTATTATATTTAGAAGCTTAATAATTAATATTTAAGATTGAACAAGGCTGATAAACCATTTTTGACAAAGGCAATGCACATTTTCATATTATATTACTGGTATGTGAGCATGTTGATTTACTAACATGGCCATAATTATTATGATTAAATTGAACAATTTTCGAAGTAAATTATAATTTTTTTTATCATTTACTATTCACTTATTTTTTCGTCTTTATTCGTTCGTATGAAAAATACGAAAATATTTTCTATTCTGTTTATCCTGTCAAATATGCGTTGTTAAACATTCTAAGCAGGGCAAAACATTACTACAAAGAAATTCTAAATTCATTTTCATTAGATGACATTAATAGGTGATCTAATAAGGTACGATTAAATTAACATTTAATTAACATAGCGTTGTTTAGTATTTTAAAACTGTTCACAGACAAATATTTAATGATAATATAGCTGCTGTAAGAATACTGTCTGCAATTTGTAATGAACAATGATAAAAGTTCGGATTACGTAAGTTTGATCAGGTGCGCAGCCACACATACTGCTGCCGAGATATAACATTTAGATAATTTTCAAATGAAGGACACAGCGTGTGATACTATTTACTGCTGTTGTTAATAGTACTGCTGTTGTAGGTAACAGTACCAACGAAGTTTGCTCTAATCCTTGTAATTAGCTAAATTATATTGACTGTACTTAGAAATTGGTGCTATTAATAAATCACTTACAGGAAGAAAACATCTATTTCTTGATAACTTTTAATAATTACGGTAATGTACTGGCGCTGGGAACTACCGGACGGGAAACTGCCAACAAATGTACAAGGGGCAAATAATCAGAAAATGTATCCTGATTACGCATTTGCAGTGGAAGATGGTAATAACCTGAAAAGAAAAGTGAAAATAGGAGCAATAACCATAGTTACACTTCTTATTCTGGCCGGGATTGCAGCTGTTCCAGCTGTACTTCTAACTCTACCAAGGTGTAAGTATGGCGTTTAATAAAATTTTGATCTTTAAAAGTTTAACTTGATCATCTGTTTATTATATCCACATATAAAAACATCAATTTTTACAAGAAGGCGAGGAAACAGGAATATTTTTTTTGATTACAAAAATCCAATATTTCGACGGCACTACGGCACGTCATCTTCAGGGTTATAAGTAGTTAGTTATCAAAGAATTTGTTAAAACCCTGAAGATGACGTGCCGTAGTGCCGTCGAAATATTGGATTTTTGTAACCAAATAAATATTCCTGTTTTCTCGCCTTCTTGTAATAATTCGGATTGGAAACGAATTTTCTCTAACATCAATTTTACCAGACTTTCCGTCTTCTGGAATTTTGACGGAATATTAATATTATTTTATTTTTTCTGTTTCTTTCTATCCATTCTTTTTTATATTGGTCCCAGTGGACCTATTATAATTGAATGTGGCGTAGTAACAGAGATACTTTCTAGATATCTGCGCTTTAAACTGAAACCAATATTGCAGATAGGTAGTTTATATCTGTCAAGTACATACGAAGTATTAAAAAGTTGGAAATGAGTAAGCGCATTATATCTAAAGACACTAAAATAATGACGCTTAACATAGAGCCTCTACGCATTTCTATAGATACTGTGCATTATATTAATTCTATTCGTGTCACATTGAAGAAAGTCTATCGGCTAAATGACGAGGTTGAATTATTTCAAAGCTGTGGGAACTATTTTTAACCTCAGCAGTAAGGAAGAACAATGTTTACACCTGTTGCGCCAACCTATGCAAGCATTTATGTTGCTAATAAGAAGATGCTTTTATAATCAAACAGTTGGTTAAAACCCCCGATTTGGTACAGGTATATTGACCATATTTTTTACTATCGTCTGTTGATTTAGTATCCATACAAAATTTTGTAGAAAGTATAAATGTGCATTATTAATTAAAATTCAAGTTGCAGTTACCTAAGGACAAAAGTAAAAGTATTTTTACATTTACTTTGATTTATATGGATAGCGAAAGAGCTATACAAGCGACCTGTACCTAAAACCAACTAGTGTACAACAATTTTTGCATGCTAGCAGTTCTCATCATTCTAAAACAAAATGCTTACTGATAATTAATAAACTTCTTAAATTGAGGAAAATATGCAGGGGAATACTAAATTTTAATCAAAAAAAATTGAGAGAAATCAAAATACACGATATTATTCACATGGTCAATTTTTCACTCAATGATTATAATTCTGCGCATATTAGACCAAAGGTAAATATACAATTTCGCTCAGTAAACAAATATTAGGGAAATGATGTTAGAACAACTTGTACACCGAATTACATGACACCAAGCCGAATTGCACTAGAAATGTGTTTTAGTGGACTCGAAATTTAGGTGACATTTTAGTTTTACCAACAGTTCATACTAATACGAATTATGGAAGAGCACAATAAGAGAGCGGGCACTAAAACAATAGGGATAATTCAACGGGCCTGAGAACATCGTGAACACACGCTGAATTACACTATAATTGGATCCAAATTCTCATCTACATATAAACGAAAAAATAAAACCTTTAATTTAAATTATTGACTTCAATGTTATATTGTCAACAAAGTTAACATATTTCTGCTATCGACAAGTTCAATTATATTGAACTTGTGGATATATTGTATATATGTTTACTTACACATAGAGTGCGAATGATGTCTATAGCGAATATTTTGAAATTTCACAAACAATTTTATCAAAACCCGACACTGAGAAGAACTCATACTTTATTGCAGTTATATGATATTCTAAGAATATAAGATGTTATGTCAATTATATTTTTGTTTAAAATTTTTGAATTTTGATTTTATCTCGTTCAAATTTTCTTGATTGGTTGTACAGAATTATTAACGCAGATGCATCACTCTAGCCAAAGCGTTTTAAATAAATAAGAGACCTTAAAATCAGTTCTCTGGTATAAATATGAATATTTATTTTAAGTCGATATTATTGCGCAGCCATTGTTACGATTGAAATTTTGATGGCACTACCCGTTTATTTAATTCTATACTTATAAGCCAACATCAGTACGCTACATTTCAGCATTGGTAGACCTCATCAGCTACTGATCCAATACCTACGTTTCACGTTTAAGCCTTCAATGCCGGCTAACAATCACTCGACTTGTCTGCTTAATTGATATTTAGATTTAATGAAAGACTTTATTATTACATTTTTCAAATTTAATTGAAATTATTTCAGATTTTAAATTAAATTAACGTAAGGAAGGCGCAACCTTACGAATTGAAAACTTACCTATTGCTTTGCAATTAATTGCAATTATTAAACTAGTCATTTATAGTTTGTTTCCTAGTTTCAAAATTATATAATTGTGCAGTCATTATAGCAATTGACATTTTTGATGGCATTGCACGTTGCTTCAATCCAATCTCTAAGTTAATAGCAGTACGCTACATTTCAGTATTGGTGAACCTCATCAGCTACTGATTCAATAAATAAGCTTATAAGTATGTTTATACTAATCGTAAGTTTAGATTATTTTATTCAGGAACATAGCGATATTGATTTTCTTTGTTATGTCACTATTTTATAGATAATTATTGGAGCTGGATCAAAGAAAATAGGAATTTTTTAATATTTCGCTAACTTCTGTTAGCATCTTCAGAAAATTACATCAGATAATTTTCATCTTCAGGTAATTTTCTGAAGATGCTAACAGAAGTTAGCGAAATATCGAAAAAAATCCTCTTTTCTTTGATCCAGATCAGATAATTATTCATCAATAATAGATCAGTATCAACTATTTAAAATCAATATTTTATCGTCTAAAAAAAACGTAAATATCACTGAAATCTTTCAACGAAATTATTATTTATGTCAGTCTAGACACGCTAATCTTACATTGTTTTAAATTAAGACAGTGACTTCTATTTTTCTTGTATCATCCGTCCATATAAAAGGCAGCGAACAAGTTTGATTTTTGATAATAATTGAAAATAGTGTATTACATAGTCTCTTAAACTCAATAAGTTTTACATATTTTTAAATTAATAACGAATTATTAACATGCATATTTTTCACCTCTCCCATTGAGGTGAAAGACTATTACATAGTCTCTTAAACTCAATAAGTTTTACATATTTTTAAATTAATAACGAATTATTAACATGCATATTTTTCACCTCTCCCATTGATGTGTATAGACTCAAGTATTAAACATCTATAGTCTTCGGGCTCATTTGCAAGTATTCGAACATCTTTAAACACAACGTGGTGTTTTTTATTATGAAATGGTTCAAAATAGCAGATGACATGTTCCTTTTATATAAAACCAAATAACTATAGGCGTTTAATAATTGAGTTTACGCACATCAATAACAGAGGTAAAATGATGCATGGTAATAAATCGAACAATCGAACTATAATCTACAGATTCCCAACGGATACTACGGACTAAGGAAATTTCTTCGTATTCTTCAATACTCATGGGATATAGGGCAATTTTTAAAAACAAATACTATCTTGAAAAGGGTCACTGTGTCTGACCGAAACGGTGTAAAATTTATAAAAAGAACTTGTCTCGAATGGATAATTTATTATGTCTAAACATACGATTAGATGATGCACAAATGTAATTTTAACAGGGCATATTTTAAACTAAATTACTATAAAAATAAAATCAAGCAGAAAAAGTAGAATTTATAAGTTAACAAAATATTATTAAAAATAAATTTAAACTAGTAAGCGAAAATGTTTTATGGATTTATGATAAATAATATGCTTTGTATTACAATAAGATACACTAAATTATCAAATTTCATCAAAGGAAATACGTTATTAGCGAGTATTTTGCCCCGCTGCTTTATCGGGTCGAAGAATAGAGGCCGAAACCTGATAACATAGCAATTCATTCTAATGACTTTTATTTCTCATTCGAATACATCGTCTGTTTTTAAATAGTTGATGCAGATTCATTATTGATAAATATGTATTGAAGCTAAATCAAAGGAAAGAAGAAATTAGTTTTGATATTTCGCTAACTTCTCTGTTAGCATCTTCAGAAAACTACCTGAAGATGATTTTTCTGAAGATGATTAATGATTAGATTATTAATTTTCTAAAATTGCTAACAGAGAAGTTAGCGAAATATCAAAAATAATTTCTACTTTCTTTTGATCCAGCTCCAATAATTATACATCGTCTGTTATTTATTAATCAATTCATAAAATTGACTTTTATTTTAAATTTCAATTTTAAATTTTAACTTTATATAAATATAAGTTGTATAAAATCTTATATAATAATTATTTATTATTTATAATTATTTATCTATATTTTTAATTTAGGTATATTTTTTACTGTTAAATTTTATAGCAATTTATTTGTAATTTAAATACGTTGACCTAATTAGCTGATCTAATCATTTACTGTAAATGATTAGCTTAATATCTAACAGAGAATTTAAACTACGACAAAATTAGGTAAATATTTTTCTTTAATTTAGACAGAGTAATTTCAAATGTTACTAACAATAATAGGGCAATGCCTTCAAATGCAAGCGATGATTTACATGTGCGTGACAATTTGGCTGACATTTCTACCGCTGCCATAGTTTCTAACCGAACAGTAAGGCAGATAATCTCACAAAACGCCAATATCCAAGCAGAAGTAAAAAATAAAATTCCAATTGAAGATACAAATTTAAGAGGTAATGATTTGGGAAGTAAAATCTCACATGCAGACAATAAGCATGATTCTAAATTAAACGGATCAGAAGAATCAGACGAGTATGATATAACAGAAGGGATTGAAGCAACGAATATGATCCACGAAGAAGGCGAGGGCAATTATGATGATTACATTCACGAATTAATAAAACAAAATACTGAGCTTTCCAACACACTAAAAAGTATTGCAGTAGCATCGATCCCTATAATAGATAATAATATGTCAGAAACCGATTATGATGGAATTGGTATTAACGTCACTAATGCAAGTAAAATATCAAATGCAAAGGTTCTAATAGTATTTCAACGTGTAAGTGACACAACTACTGATTTCAGAGTTAAAGACTTTGGAAATGTGTTTTTACCGTTCATTATAAGAAATAACCAAAATCTTTGGCATTTTATTTCACACGACACCCACGACGGACATCCGTCAGATTCGGAAATGCATGTATCGCCAAATCTAGCAGAGAGAATAACAAATACAATTTCCTCTGAAAATGACAATTCAGATTTGGAAACAGAGCAAATTGATCAGATGGCGTTGCAGGCGAAGGAAAAAATAAGTTGTTTCATCTCTAAAACAGTTCCAATTTGCTGGATACTGGTAGTCAAAAAGAATGAAACAAATTACCAGCACATAGCGAGCGGGCCAGTAAAAATGTCAACGGCAGAATTACTGCAGATAAATTTGCGGAAAAGTATAAATGTCGAAGATCTAGATCAAATATTAAGCACAATCGTTCAAAGAATTCACAATTTCGTAGCTTAATTTATAAAGTTAGCCTGGCTCTATTCAGATCGGTAGTTGTCTATATTGCTATCGTATTTACTTTAAATCAAATATATGTTGCTACTCTAAAAAATAGTATTGTCGAATATAGTTAAAAAACAAAAGAAAAATTTCTCAAATTTTCTAATATTAATTTCGTCGTTTTCATAATCACGCTTTTTTATTTGGTACAGCTGCTGCTGTTTAACTTACTTACCTAAACTCAATGTGAGATCAGACTCACAGTTACTTATCTATTTCACGGCAACATTGACTACCGCAGATTGCTACATGCATTGGACTTGTAAAATGGTAATTGTAAAGGGCAGTTAGATTAAAATAAAGTGTTTTTTTAACGGTTAATTACCGCAATCTAATTATCCACACAGCTAACTAACCAGTATATTTGATTTTTATTTACCTTTTTTTAAAAGGTAAATTATTTTTATTTACTTGTAATTAGTAAGTGCTTGTATTAGGGTAAACTTTTATTTGAATTACATTCGGAGTTTTAACCATAAGAAAATGTCATTTTATCTGTTATAGTATTAAGGCTAAGAATTATAGACATGTCATATTAAATCTCAGAATACACATTTTTCGGAAAGTACACAGTTACTAAATGAAAAATTTAAGTATTGCGTTTTACCGAGATTTACTGTTTTAATAGCTTTGATATTATTATAAACGCACTACTCCTTGAACCATTTTATTCTTAAACATTTGCGTTTCATTGTCCACAAAAATTCCTAAACAAATAAACACCAAATTAACAAAATATTAGATACAATTATGGCTGTTTAAAATAAAACCCGGGTACAACAATTTAACATATTCAATCACATAAATCAATTATTATGTAAATATAAGACTGTTCAAACTTGTCAAAGTATGATTTTTAAATATTTAACTGTCATCAAATTATAGGGGATTACTGACTTAAAAAGTAAGTTTTAAAATAAATAGTAAATGTTTTACTAAAACAAGATGATATCAAAACCTATTAAAATATATCAATCCTTCTGATTACATTAATTACAACTTCGTCATATATAACACATTATCACACGCTTCAATGTGGCTAAATTGTATCAAGCACTTTTCGTCTTTTACATAATTTGATAAAAATATTAGTCGATATGATTTAATCAATAACAAATAAAATGAGACTATCTAAAATAAAGTAAGACGATCTAAAATAATTTCAACTTGTGGTCCTTGTTCAGCTCTAGATCAGTCCCTATGATCGGGACAAGCATAGGGATATATAAAGCATAAGAGTATGTTTTATCCCTATGATCGGGAACTCGCACAAGTGTGTAATAATGTCATCAGTAGTTGCTTTACTATGTATTATGTGGCCTCTCTTCTGCTATTTGCACGAATATTCTTTTAGATCCCTAATTCGTATATATATTGTTTACCACATGCATAACAAGAATATGGATATACAACCTTTTTCGATTTGCAGTTGTTGTGTCCCAATAAATGCAACTACTTGTAAATTAGTTGAATTCTTTCATATCAAATTATCCTCCTGATCATTAAACATATTTGTCGAATACAGAAAAATTTGTTCGAATCAGCACTATTTTAATTCTAATTTTATTCCAACTGCTTTGATGTTGTTACTTGTTATAGTAACTTAGAACAACACCAGTAAACTTTTTATATACTTATATTTTATATTTATACCCAAATATTGTTGTATTTCATAATTATCAATTATAGCTCTTGTGAATTTCAATCAACTTCTATTATTTAATTCATCCAATAAATCTACGATGCTCTAATCTACGAGGCTATAATCCACGTATCGTATGTACACTATGGGATTTTAAATGCATTATTAATGTATGCTGATTCAATACTGCTTACATACAGACCTGCGTAAGTTGGCTTACTCGAAGTTCCCATTACCATGCCTATTATTTGTCTATATAAAGCATTGTTAAACTCGAATATATTCGACTGTATTACTAAGTATATTAATTTTTGTGTTCGGTCTATTTCTTTTGGCAACCATTCTCTATTAATTAATATTTTTTCTTTAGCCTTAATAGCATTTGTGGATGTCTAGAGTGATTCGATATCTAAAGTACTATTTAGTATTTAAAAATTTAGCAACAACGTATGTTTGGAAAGACAATAGGTATTTCACATTTGTCAATTTTAACTTCTTTACCTTTCTTACTTGATAGTTTGTTATTACGTAAACCTGCAAATAGCACTGACGAGAGCTTTATATACGCCTTAATTTACCATTGTTATCGTATCAATAAGTATTCATCAATAAACTCGTTCTTTAAATGCGAGCGCACTTTTAATAGACTTAAAGATCATTTTTTCTTAAAAATTCACAAGAAAAATAAAAAATCATAAAGATTTTTGATTTAAGAAATTTCATGATTCGATAAATAAAGCTTTCATTTAACTTGTATGCTAAAATAATATGTGGAATTAGTGAAGTTATATAAATCATTTTACGGTTTTGAAATCTATTAAGGGACACTAAACTCTGAAATCAGATTGTATTAAATTTAATATTACCTAGTTATTTACATTAAACTGATATGATATGTCCGAATTTTATCATTCTGATTTTCTGAAATTTCGAGACATTTGAGTTGATAATAATTTCCATGGATAATCATTCCGGTTTTAGATCTAATTTTTGTCGATCTAATGCTTTTTGAAAGTTAATAGATTATATTTAAAACAGTATTTGTAATATGTAATTTTCTTATTCATTTAAACAAATATAATTATATAATTACCTTGTGTTGTTAATGTATTTTCCTGAATAGGTGAACTTAACCGATTATTGAACTTGGGCTTTTCTAAATGCAGTGTTGGTGATACCTGGTTGCTAATTAATGACGGTGATTGGTAACGTACTGTATTAATGAGTTCGTTGGAATCTGGATTAGTTGAAGAAACTTTTACGTGGACGTGTTCCGGGGCTAGGATGCGGCGGCGTTTCTTAGGAAGTTTAGATCTAGCTTGAGTATGTGAATAAAACATTGCGAAATTTGAAACGATTACTGGTACTGGCAATGCTATTGTCAATACCCCTGTTAGTGCACATACTCCGCCCACAATCATTCCCATATAAGTTTTTGGAACCATATCGCCATATCCAACTGTAGTCATCGTAACGATTGACCACCACAGACCCTTAGGTATCGAATTGAAATCATTATCGTGATTAGTTTGTACTCTTTCTGCGTAATAAATTAAAGAAGCAAAAATTGTGATAAACAGAATCAGAAAGAAGATCAGCAAGGCAAGCTCTCTCATTGACGCTATAAACGTCTGGATAAGTATTTTTAAACCTCCATGATGTCTGGTTAGCTTGAATAGTCGAAATATTCTAATAATAGAAAGAGATTCTATCACCTCATTTTTTCTTGCATTCTGTATTCTTTGTAAACCAACGTCCAAATAGAACGACAGCGTTGCTACAAAATCAATAGCATTGACAAATGATTTAATAAACGTTATTTTACTAGGACTGACAATGAATCGTATCAGTAACTCAAAGGTAAACCACATATTGCATATGACTTCAACATAGAAGAAAGCTTCTTGTATAGATTTACGCTTTATGTGCTTTGAAAATTCCATCTGATTTATACCACTAGAAACTGATGAATTCGTTGTTGGTACTACATAACTCGTTTGATCCTTATCCGCAATAGGACTACCAATAATAGTTGAGGTTGAAGAACCTAGTCTTGACACCGAAGAATCATCGTATCTTCTGAATGCCGGTAGTGTTTTTAAACAAAAGATTACTATTGATACACATATGAACAGTATTGAACTTGCAGACACAATCTAGGAAACAGCATATTAAAAATCAGATCTTTTTGTTTTATACGTAATTTTAAAAATGGAAATGTATCTTAATCTTAAAAAGAATTTTTATAATCCTTAAACAATATACGATGTATCAGAAAAATAAATGTCACCAGGAGGAACTGATATGTTATCAGCAATCGGCTCATTATTCTCGATTCAGCAAAGCAGATGTGCCAAATGCATTCCATTGGTGCATTTCCTCTAACGTCTTTTACTGCCCAAACAAGGAAAAACGTGAATGTGTTTTTAGTTAAAAAATATTCTAATAAACGCTAAAAGGCCTGTCCAGTAGGTTGAAACGCCAGTTTATACTTAAAATGTTTGTTATTCTAAAAAATGTCCAATGTTAGTTGAAAATGAAATAAAACTATCATTTATATGTTCTCTTTTGTGAATAAAAATGTCGAAAGGCAATAAAATAAAAATATATTTTTACATATATTTGACAATATTATAGAAGTACACTTAACCGAACACTAAATCTTGTATTTCTGCGTTTCATATTCTTTTTAAAAAACTGATTATTAACAATTGATCAATGATTATTTGAATCAAATCACTTAACTAAGACTACATATTTTGAGCTATCCGTAAATTTAAAAATAAAAATATGCGAATCCTAAAAATAATTGTTATAATTCAGAATGCTTATGAACCGATTAATAGCATAATATAGTTTTAATGTAATATTCATAATGTAATATAATGAATTGAGATATATACAATGTATTAGAATAAGAATTGGAGGTCATCAGAAGAAACTGCCATTTTATCCTGTTTCGCCCCTTATTCATCAACCAACGTAGAAGCTGAATCAAATGCATGCTAATGATGTATTTTATCTGGTTAAATTTGATTGTCTAGTGTAATATATTAATCTTATACGGAGTATATTATTTATTATCCATTCATAAAAAATTTTAACTTAAAAGTTTAAATTTATTCTTAAAGATATTTTGATGATTTATTATTTGGCAATGTTTGTTTAGTTTTATTTTTTGTACTTTAATATGATCAAGTTTAACTTTTCTACAACATATATTGTAACTTTTCTACAACCTTATTTATCATCCATATTAGTTTTACTAAAAATTTAATAATAATTACATAAACATTTGCAGTGTTAAAGGCATTAATATATCATTAATATGTCTGTACATATATGTCGTATTTTTATATAGTTTAGATTTATTTTTTACAAATTTATGTATGAATTTATATTTTATAAAGCTTAAAATAAGTAAACTGTTATAGAGATGTAGTTACTTGCTATTGGAACACATTTTATTTGTCTAAATATGGATGCTCTTACTTTTAAATAATGTTAGCTTTAAAAATATTTAATGCTTATATCAATTCGTTATTATCCGTGTATATTTATTCATTTAATGGTTGGATTTTTGTTCGTAAGAACTGTAATAATTAAAGATAAATATCGAATATAGAACTGTGTATACGACCAACGAATACAATACAAGAAATATTATTTTGTTATACACTAAGTTAATACAAGGTAAATAATTCTAGCGATTGCTGTTTTGTCATTATTATTGTAATATTTTTACAGCTATCTAAGAAGGGATAACCTTGCACGGCTTCTGGCATCATTGATGTAACCGTCTGGTCTAAGAAACTACTGTATTGCAGGCTATTATTCGTACTTGTTTTATGCTAATGAACAGTAATCTTAGTACCACTTGGAAAATAAGTTTCCTTCAGAAAATTTAATCTTCGAAAGTTATTAATAAAAGAAACATCTTTATGTAATAAGATCTTTTATATTAGGAACTGTCAGTAATTATAATAAAAATATATTAAAATTAAAAAGATTGTAAGCATATGACTGTAATAAACAATATAATTAAACTGGAAGTTGTTCGCTGCTATAAGATGTGAAAACTTTCTGAGAAATACAGAATTTTATCTTCGAATTAAGTATAAATGGATCCCAACTTTTAAAACTTTATAGGGTGTATGAGATGTATATACTTATGGGGTGTATGCGTCTTTAAACTATATGGTGTATATGTACATTCTTACAACGATTCAGATAGATGAGCCGTCTTTATGGTTGATCTCATTAAAATATTTTAAAAATTGTTTTTCACTGTAAGGGGTGTTTAATTTTGTATTAAATGTTATATAAAAATATTAGTTTTTACAAATACGATTTGTATATATGAATTCGCGATACTTACAAATACACAAGTATTCACACTAATAATGGGATATTTCCGATGAAGTTACATGTTAAGCCATAACCCTGATGGAAATAAATTTTTTTTCAAATTATACTTATGTAGTCGTAAACCAAAAGTCTGATCGAAGCCGTAGCTCTTATCTGCTATATTTATATATTTGTACATGGTATTTATAACAATATTTACTATATTTTAACTTTAAATTTTGATACCGATATTTGAAGATAATTTTATAATTATATTTTGCCGTTATCATGCCTTCAGTATTAACTGAAATATAACTCGGAAATTAAGCAGCAAATGCATTAGACAAATTAAATCATATATGGATTAATCTTTATATGAATTTATTATTTTGACTAATCTAGTTGATAAAAAATTAAGTTACAATATTATTAACAATAACAAATAATATAATTTAATAATATAATATAATTTTATATAATTTAACAAATAATATAAAATATTAACAATAATTACATACCAAGTAATTTATTTTGAACAATAATTAAAAAAAACTGGCAATTCTCAAAACTAACCTACTGAAAAAGTTCAATATGTTCAATGTTCAATAAGTATAAAAACACAGGTTAGTAAAATATAAAAAGAAATTGGTATTATGATTCTTCTGCAAATCAGATCAGAAAACTGAGTCGGCGTATTTTATACTATATATAATTTAAAAATAAAGATAAATAATTTTCAATAATAAATAATTATATTATATTTAATACAATTGATATTTATATAACGATAAAATTTATTATTAAAATTTAACATAAAGATCATTTTTATGAATCGACTAATAAATAATATGCGATGTATTCGAATAAGGAATATATGTCATCAGCCCCTAATCTAATTTCTTTAATTATATCATATTTGAAGTTATTTGAAGTTAATAATTGGAACCATAATGAATTTTTTAAAAATATATTCCCTATTATACTATAGTGATAAAGCAAATGTTTTTATCAGTATTAAACAACTACACTATTAATAAACGTTGAATTTTATCTTTCTTGATAATTTCTTGAATTATGCAGTTTTTGTGGTTATTTGTATTTAATAATTGGAACCATAAAGAAATTCAAATGCGTATAAAAATTTTGAAACATAATGATATTTTAAAAAGCACTACTATCGTTAATTTTATCAGAATTAATGATTAAGTATTCATTCATACATTGCCTGCATATAACCGTCAGAATATGGTGAATACACGAATTTGTTGTCCCGAAGATGAGGCTATCAAAACGTCAAATTATTAAAAGTTGAACTATTAATAAATTTAATTTTATACTGTTGAGCGTTCCTATAAATATATATTAAATTTTTTTACAATAACGATAAAAATAATATTTACAATTCGTTATATTACGACTTAAATTCTTACTTTGACAATATGATTAGTAGCGAAACAAACAATTAAAGAAAGTTAAAATTAATAAAGATATGTGTTTAGAACTTAGTAAATTAAAGGATAATCGTGTAATAACAACTATTGATAAAGCTAGTAATAACTTTGTCTTCACTTGCAAAAAGCTTTATTATGATATACTGATAAAAGAGGTAAATTAAACTGATTAAAATGGGTCATATACCTCGAACCAACATAGCGCGGGGGCAAATAAATTCTAATTACGTATTTCCTCTGACGAAATTTGATTATCTAGTGTATCTTATTCTAATACAAAGCATACTGTTTATTATTCATCCATAAAAATGTTCGCTTAATATTTTAAATTTAATATTTTAATTATATTTGGTTGATTTATATATTGTAAATTTAATATTTTAATAATATTTTGTTGATTTATACATCTCTATTTAATAAATAGAAAAAATTGATCAAACTTGTATGAAAATTAGCAGAAAAATAATAATCATATCAATAATACACTGTTTTAGTATTCCCGAGATAGGTTATATTACAGGTAAACGAAGTCCACATGACAATATGTACATGTCAGTAGAGCAAATCTGATAAGACAACTGAGTTTATATATTTTATACTATATAAAGATGTTTATACTATATATTTTATACTATATACGTTATAACAGCAAAATTTATAAATATAATTTAGAATAAAAATCAAGTTTTATAAATTAAGTAATAAATAATATACGATATATTCGAATAAAGAATAGCAGTCGTCAGGAGGAAATGTTATGTTATAAGGTTTACTGAAAAAACTATTTTAGTATTAATTCCGCGAAAAAATTCCAGAGCACACAAAACGAAAAAATTTTCAAAATATAAATAGTAACGATTTCAATAGGCTTTATACCAATTTAGATAAAAGTGATATTAAAGAAGCATCAGAAAAATTAATTAATCCTATAAACGTAAATAGATATACATATGCTATAATAAATATAATGCCTATCTAAAAAAATAGACCATCAAGTAAATAAAGATATATAAATAAAATTGAATCAACAGAAGCCTTAGATATTGTGTAAAATCGAAATTATTTAAAAGTAAGAGCATCTATATTCAGACAAGTAAGAGCTATTCCAATTAAAGGTGACTTATTTTTAAGCCTTTAAGAATATGAATTTGTTCATAACTTTTTAAAAATATATAAACTATATAACGATATGAAATAAGTTTTAAGATATATTGATTATATATGTATTTGACTCTTTTAATTTTTATTAAAAAAGTAAGCAAATTTATCCAGTAGTCTTATTATTAATAAAATTAATATATATAATATATATTCTTTATTTAAAATAAAGAATATATATAACACCAAAAATTAAAACTATTAATAATTTATATCGTATAGACGACATATTACAATCTACAAGAAACATATTTTTGAATGATCATTCATGCATACTATATAATATTAAATATAATACATTAAATAATAAAATTTTAAGAATTACAATAATATGTAATGATATTGGCTTTCTTCAAAATTATTTAAAGTATTTAATAGATCATATTTTAAACTAGGTTATATAAAAATAATATAAACAGAAAATAATAATATACATAGTAAAAAATAAATAGTTAAAAAAATAAAATATACAGTTAAAATATATTTAAAATATGGACACTTGCAAATCTTGTAAATTATACGGTAGCACTGTCTTTAATATTTAAATTATATATATAATTTAAATATTAAAGACAGAACCAGAATGCATTCTGGTTCTGTCTTTAATATTTAAATTATGCAATTGAATCCGTTAGCATTAAGGATCCCAGAGGACGGTTCATTACCCCTTCGCAATGCAGAAGGTAGTCAAATTATATATATAATTTGTTGTTACACCTGCCCTGGGACACACAATGGTGAACTCGAAAATAAATAACTATGTTTTCCTCATGAAGAGGCATAAACACCAGGCAGCATTCTATATATCCTCATCAGATCAAGAAATAGAACCGAATTATTCTCGCAATATTCAAAGTCGCTACGTATGCCCAGTCATCCTATGTGTGACGACAAACTTCAACAACGGTATACGCGTTTCGCTCTAACGGAGCTCATCAGTACCGTGACTTTAATAATCATCCATACATACCTTAACACACGCTTAAACAATGTCTAAAGCTCGAAAAACAGAACTACCCTTAATCTGAATCATCAGAGGAAATTTAGCATAAGCTCTGTGCATGGCAGTGCGTATTGCGGTTTAACCATGTATCAGGCACTAAATTCCTTTTAATAGAAATGCTGTTTTACAGGGACACTTTAAAGTGTACAAATATATAAAATATAATTTGTTGTTACACTCGCCCTGGGACACACAATGGTGCACTCGTAAATAAATCACCATGTTTTCCTCATGAAGAGGCATAAACGCCAGGCAGCATTCTATATATCCTCATCAGATCAAGAAATAGAGCCGAATTATTCTCGCAATATTCAAAGTCGCTACGTATGCCCAGTCATCCTATGTGTGACGACAAACTTCAACAACGGTATACGCTTTTCGCTCTAACGGAGCTCATCAGTACCGTGACTTTAATAATCATCCATACATACCTTAACACACGCTTAAACAATGTCTAAAGCTCGAAAAACAGAACTACCCTTAATCTGAATCATCAGAGGAAATTTAGCATAAGCTCTGTGCATGACAGTGCGTATTGCGGTTTAACCATGTATCAGGCACTAAATTCCTTTTAATAGAAATGCTGTTTTACAGGGACACTTTAAAGTGTACAAATATATAAAATATAATTTGTTGTTACACTCGCCCTGGGACACACAATGGTGTACTCGTAAATAAATCACCATGTTTTCCTCATGAAGAGGCATAAACACCAGGCAGCATTCTATATATCCTCATCAGATCAAGAAATAGAGCCGAATTATTCTCGTAATATTCAAAGTCGCTACGTATATATATTTATATATACGAAATATATATGTTGAAAGTATCAATAGGGTTATTTGAACCACAGCTTGGGATCCTTGTTCCTGTCGGATTATATATAAATAACTATGTTTTCCTCGTGAAGAGGCATAAACACCAGGCAGCATTCTATATATCCTCATCAGACCAAGAAATATAACCGAATTATTCTCGCAATATTCAAAGTCGCTACGTATGAGTACACCATTTGGTGTCCCAGGGCAGGTGTAACAACATATATATATATATATATATATATATATATATATATATATATATATATATATATATATATATATATATATATATATCTAGAGAAAATAGGAATACCCATCACTGCTGATCGTTTGCTACGATCGATTATATTATATTCCATATGTAAATAAGCAGCAGAAGAACAATAAAATAAAATATTTATTACGTTTCGGCTTGCGCCTTGATCACAACCACAAAGCAAAGTTTCACAAAACAGTATATAATACAGTCTGCGTTTATACACGCACTTATCTCGGAAGAATTTATGGAGGTTTTTCTCTTTTTAATTTATAATCTGACAGTGTATTGAGCATGCGGTCAGTCATTAATTGTCCGATCCAGTAATGCTCACGCTTTTTCCTTTCGATTGCATTGGCAAGGGCACCTTCTATGACGGTTGTGACAAATTTGTGGGTAGGATGTTCTTCGCAGTGTTCAACTACGCCATCTGTGTTGAATTTACTGTCACGTGTATTAGAATATTTACCCGTACGTCGCGATTTTATGTCTGCCCGTCGGTTCGTCAATCTATCTTTTAGCGCACGACCAGTCTCTCCCACATATTGTGCCTTACAGTCTAAGCATTCTGCCTTATAGATGCATCCTGTCGTGCGGCAGTTGTAGTCTCCTCGAATTGGATATTTCATTTGTGTTATGGTGCTTTGAAATATATTACCTTCCTGTATTTCTCGACAACATGCGCATCTAGATGCTTTACATTTACTAAATCCATTAAATTTAGGTGGGGTATTAATATGTGCGTTTCTTGTGAATTTTGATCGAACCAATGTGTCTCTAAAGCTGCGGCATTTTTTGAAAAATGTATCTGGTTGCGTAGTACTTACAAAATCCTTCGGTACAGTGGTTTTGTAAGCAATTTTTATATCAGATGGTAGTTTTTTTAAAGCGGGATGATACGGTATTGCCACAAAAGATTTTGGTTGATTTGTTCTTTCAGTTTTTTGGAGCAATTGTTTCCGACTTTTTAGCCTGGCTTTATTAATTTGTTTCCGCACAAGTTTTTCGCGGTAGCCTCGTTGTATGAAGTTCTTCGTTAGTTCGTCCATTTGTGCTTCGAATAATTCTGACACTGAGCATATTTTCTTGCACCTTAAGGCTTCGTTATAAATTACATTCCTTTTCATATAGCTAGGATGACAGCTTCGACTGTGGATATAGGACGGTATCCAATTATTTTTACGATACACATCCGTCTTGAGTGTTGTGTTGTTATCCATAGTAATCTTTATGTCCAAAAACGTCGTTGATTGAGCATCCTCGTTCATGTTTAGTGAAAACTTTAGTTCACTCATTCTATTCAGATTTATTATAGATTGTTCAAGTTCACTTGGTTTTCCTGGAAAAATTATTAAAATATCGTCTATGTAGCGCAACCATATTTTAGGTTTGATGGTCATATTTACAATGAAATTCTCTTCTATGTCGGCTACGTAAAGGTTTGCATATACGGGGGCAACCGAAGTTCCCATTGCTGTACCTTCCCTTTGCCTATAATAGTGTCCATCAAACTCAAAATAGTTATTTTCCAATACAGTCGTTAGTAATTTTACAATGGAATCTTTACGCTTATCCTCCCATCCTGCTTGTGTCATTCTCCTATAGACTGCTTCGATACCTTTTTTGTTGTTAATGCTCGTATAAAGAGACTCGACGTCCAGAGTTGCAATTGTATAGCACGTTGTATCAAATTTTAGGTTGATGAGCTTACGTAGAGTATCATCAGTGCTTCCCACGTATGATTTTATATTTTTTAATAAATATTTCAGTTCCTTGTGAAGATGCTTCGAAAGTAGCTCTGTAGCCATACCACAATTTGATATGATGGGTCTACCGATACATGGTCGGATTGGTTTGTGGATTTTCGGAAGCATATAGAACCGACCTGGTTTTCCTTCCTCATTCATTAGATTCTTTGATATATTAATGTCTAGCGATTTTACTGCGTCTCTAACTTCTTGAATTGCCTTGATCGTTTCTTCAACAGATACTTCTATATACGATGGACTAAGCAGTTGTCTGTATGCTTCCTCGATATATTGGTCTGTTCCCCACAAGACAATGTTTCCTCCTTTGTCAGCAGGTTTTATTATAATTCTTGTATTACTTGCTAGTTCTTTCAATGCAATGCTCTCTGATTTTCCAAGGTTGGTATGATAACATGTGTTAGGATGTAGTTCTTCATACTTTTCTAGATACTTACTCCCAAGAAATAATGATTTCATAGTATATTTAAGATTATCGTTGTCTATTGGTTTAAACGCGATATCCGCGGCTTTCTTTATCGTAGTGAAAAGTTGTTGGCGGCTAAATTCGCGTTGGGCTGGGATATAATTTAGTCCGAGGTTCAAGACTCGTAGTTGTTCGGCGCTGATATCTTCAGGTGTAAGATTGACAACAATGTTATTGTTGGTTTGTTCGAATCTTTCTGAAATATTGAAATTTCGTGTGTTAAAATCTGTTGGCTTCCGCCACTTTCGTCGATTAGGATGATATTCAATATGTGAGAGCTGTTGAATAGATATATTTATGTGATTCTGATTTTTAAGCTTTGAACATTTTCTTTGAAGCAAATTATTGTATAGATCATTTTCGATTGATAAATGATTAGTGTTTGTTACGTATCCATAAAAGTCACGAACAATGCATACAAAGTTTCGTTCAGCGTGACGAATGGTCTTTTGAAAACGATTTTGAAACGAAGTACGCTTGCTCGGTGGGATAAGGTTCCAGTTTACTTCTAAAGATTTCTTGATTTTAAGTCCACGTGGAGTTACGTGGTGTCGCGCACAAAACTGCATATACTGTCTATCATACGTGGGAAGCACTGATGATACTCTACGTAAGCTCATCAACCTAAAATTTGATACAACGTGCTATACAATTGCAACTCTGGACGTCGAGTCTCTTTATACGAGCATTAACAACAAAAAAGGTATCGAAGCAGTCTATAGGAGAATGACACAAGCAGGATGGGAGGATAAGCGTAAAGATTCCATTGTAAAATTACTAACGACTGTATTGGAAAATAACTATTTTGAGTTTGATGGACACTATTATAGGCAAAGGGAAGGTACAGCAATGGGAACTTCGGTTGCCCCCGTATATGCAAACCTTTACGTAGCCGACATAGAAGAGAATTTCATTGTAAATATGACCATCAAACCTAAAATATGGTTGCGCTACATAGACGATATTTTAATAATTTTTCCAGGAAAACCAAGTGAACTTGAACAATCTATAATAAATCTGAATAGAATGAGTGAACTAAAGTTTTCACTAAACATGAACGAGGATGCTCAATCAACGACGTTTTTGGACATAAAGATTACTATGGATAACAACACAACACTCAAGACGGATGTGTATCGTAAAAATAATTGGATACCGTCCTATATCCACAGTCGAAGCTGTCATCCTAGCTATATGAAAAGGAATGTAATTTATAACGAAGCCTTAAGGTGCAAGAAAATATGCTCAGTGTCAGAATTATTCGAAGCACAAATGGACGAACTAACGAAGAACTTCATACAACGAGGCTACCGCGAAAAACTTGTGCGGAAACAAATTAATAAAGCCAGGCTAAAAAGTCGGAAACAATTGCTCCAAAAAACTGAAAGAACAAATCAACCAAAATCTTTTGTGGCAATACCGTATCATCCCGCTTTAAAAAAACTACCATCTGATATAAAAATTGCTTACAAAACCACTGTACCGAAGGATTTTGTAAGTACTACGCAACCAGATACATTTTTCAAAAAATGCCGCAGCTTTAGAGACACATTGGTTCGATCAAAATTCACAAGAAACGCACATATTAATACCCCACCTAAATTTAATGGATTTAGTAAATGTAAAGCATCTAGATGCGCATGTTGTCGAGAAATACAGGAAGGTAATATATTTCAAAGCACCATAACACAAATGAAATATCCAATTCGAGGAGACTACAACTGCCGCACGACAGGATGCATCTATAAGGCAGAATGCTTAGACTGTAAGGCACAATATGTGGGAGAGACTGGTCGTGCGCTAAAAGATAGATTGACGAACCGACGGGCAGACATAAAATCGCGACGTACGGGTAAATATTCTAATACACGTGACAGTAAATTCAACACAGATGGCGTAGTTGAACACTGCGAAGAACATCCTACCCACAAATTTGTCACAACCGTCATAGAAGGTGCCCTTGCCAATGCAATCGAAAGGAAAAAGCGTGAGCATTACTGGATCGGACAATTAATGACTGACCGCATGCTCAATACACTGTCAGATTATAAATTAAAAAGAGAAAAACCTCCATAAATTCTTCCGAGATAAGTGCGTGTATAAACGCAGACTGTATTATATACTGTTTTGTGAAACTTTGCTTTGTGGTTGTGATCAAGGCGCAAGCCGAAACGTAATAAATATTTTATTTTATTGTTCTTCTGCTGCTTATTTACATATGGAATATTATATATATATATATATATATATATATATATATATATATATATATATATATATATATATATATATACTATCGCTGGGACTCTCACAGGAGTACAATAGATTTATGTTTATCTTACGATTTACACCAGCACAAGCAAAATAGATTCAAAATTTTATTGAAAACGTTTCGCTCTTTGGAGCTTTGTCAATCTAGAGTGAGAGCACAATAAAGGTTACAAATAATAAAACAATCTCAGTAATTATTTAAGGTTGAATTATGTAATACCGACATCCCATTTGTAAATGTGTTCTGTATTAAACCCATGATTAGCATCTATTAATAGTTAACCTACAATTCTTTGCTCTTTTATTCTTCTTTCTTTAGTGTCGTTAATACTATCCTTTATTATGATATAGTCAAAAATATCCGAATTTTTTGAACGTGCTGAAATACAATTATGCACAATCGCGTGGCTATGTGTTAACTGTTTATTTATATCTGATCTGCGATTATTAAGTATCATATTCATGCTAAGTCATGTCTCACCTACGTGAATATACCTAAATATACATTACCGTTTGATGCGCATGATGTATTGCCGTTTATTTTATATTCTAATTTCGTTTTGCTGCTAACGTACTTTGTAGCATTAATAACATTTTCACAACATTTTGTTCGCGCTCTTTGGCATTATTTACATTCCGACGTATGTTTGTTTCCTTGTCTTTGGTATTGTGACTGTATTAGCCGGCGGCCGATTGTGTTTGTGGCTTTAAAGGTTATAAATACAATTTTGATTGGTTTTCATATTTGTTTTGCTATATTACCTATTAATTCTTTGCGTCGCATGATAATGAATGTAATGCTTTATGATACGGGAAGACGTAAATATTGTCACTGCATATTTTTTCTTTCGTCAAGTTTTTGGAATTTTTTAATAATATTAGACTTTTATTAATTGATCGATTAACCTCACGATAAGTATATCCTCTCAGAATGAGCTGCTTTCTTAGATGGTCTATTGTATCTAGCTGTGATTTTGTTGTACTACATATTTTCAGGATTCTTGATGTTTCATTTATGATTATATTCATCTTAATGTGTTTTGGGTTGGCACTCAACGGGTGCAAATGCATTTTAGGACTAATGAGTTTCCTATATATACTGGTTTGCAATGTATCGTTATTGTCCCAGTAATTAGACACATCAAGGAAATTAAAGTGATCCATTAAATTCAAATGTATTTCCTTCTAGTATCAATCTTAGCCTCTCTGTAATCAAGGATTTTTTCTTGGTATTCAATCCCGCTTGATCTTTGACCGATCCTATTCTCTTGATTCCGTCTTCGTGGGGAATAGACGTATAAAGATTTGAAACATCAAGAGTTAGTATTATGTCTTGTTTTGGTATGCTTGATTTGTGATGATTTTATTTTTCCTGAAAACTGCATGTATCTTTTAGAACAGTATCTGATGTTGACAGTAAGCTTTTTAGTGTAGAGTCTAGGAATCTCGAGAGATTCTCAGTTACTGTGGCTGTGTTGGATACGATATGTCTTCCTCTACAAGGTATTTCTTCCTTGTGAATTTTTGGTAAGAGATAGAATACTCCGGCACGATAAGGGATTTTCGATCGTATTTCGTTTGATGTCTTGCTGTCAATAGCGCTCATTGATTCGTGTTTCAGTCTGTACTCTTCTACTCTGTCATATGTGCGTTTCAATTCGTCTACTGTTGTGAGTTCATATGTAGTCGAATTTAGCTTAGACATTCCGATTTATAATCATTCTTATCCCATATCACTAATAAAGATACTTTATCCGCTAATTTTGAAATAATATTTTCATCCTGTTTAATTTCATTTAATGCTCGTATGTGATCTCTGGATATATTTAGTTTACTTTTCGTATTTGGCGGTAGGGAAACATATTTTTTAAGATTTGATTATTAAACATTTTACTCGCAATCTCTCGGTCAGGCTGATTTGATACATATTTACAAGAATTTTTACACATATTCTTTAATGCGCATGTAACATTGTATCTTGAAAATTCTCGTTCTGTGATGCTAAAGTTATGACCATAGTCAAGCGCTTGGATTTGGAGATTCGTTAAATTAGTATTTGAAAGATTTACTATATTATTTTGGGTAGTAAGCTGTCTTGCACGGTTACGTTTAAAAGTTCTATATGTCACTAAATTCATCGTATCAATTTAATATTCTTCGGATCATCCAATTTTATTCAGCAAAAATTTTACTTGCTGTCGTTGCTGGAGTGATAAGGAATTCTGCTCTACTTGTAATCGAACTCCGATTTTGGGCAATATTAACAATTATAAAACTGAAGCTTATTAGCTCCCGGAGCACAGTTTAACACAATCGGATTTAAAATTATATATATCAACGAAATATTATTAAGAATAAATTTTAACTTTTAAGCGGAAACTTTTTATGGATAATAAATAATATACTTTGTATTAATATAAAATACACTAGATAACCAAATTTCACCAGAGTAAATACGTCATTTGCATGTATTTGATTTTGCTGCTATCTTGTATCTAGGAAAAGAGGTCGAAACCTGATAACATAACAGTTCATTCTATTGACCTCTAATCCTTATTCTGATACATCCTTTGTTATTTATTTGTCAATTCATGAATTTAAATTTTATTTTAAATTTCAACTTTATATTTTTAATGAAGGAATAAATTATATAAAATCTTATGTTGTAGACTTGAATTCATGCCTTTCTTTATATTAGTTAATGATGGTTTTATAAACATGATATGAAAGAAGCTTTTCTTTATTCTTGAAAGCTTTCAACACACAGTGTCCTTTTCAAGCAAACAGTTTGCTTGAAAATAACACTGTGTTGAAAGCTTTCAAGAATAAAGAAAAGCTTCTTTCATATCATGTATATAAAACCATCATTAACTAACAGAATCTTATTTAATAATTATTTATTTTTATTTTTTAATTATTTGTTATTTAATTATTTATTTATTTTTTATTATTTTTCATTATTTTTAATCTTTAAATAGTATTAAATAAGTAGACTCAGTTAGCTGGTCTGATTGATAATAATTTTATTTTAAGCAGTCTTTCTAAATCGTTGCTGTTCCTTAAGAAGCATACTTACGTGTATGGGGAACATCATGGCTAGCAACGAATTCATTTGTATGCGACGGATATAATTTGATTTTGCGTTGATGGTTATTAATGTGCTTATGAAATATTTAAGACCAAGTTTAACCAAAAGCATATCAAATCAGCTAACTGAGTCTACGTATTTAATATAATTATAAAATAAACAAAACATAATAATGCTAAATTAAAATTTAATAATTAAATAATAAAATTAATATTTTTTAAAAGATTTTCTATAATTTAAATCAAGTTAAAAAAATGAAATTTAAAATAAACGTCATTTTTATGAATTGACTAATAAATAACAGACGTTGTATCAGAATAAGAATTAGAGGTCATCAGGAGGAACTGCTATGCTATCAGGTTTCGGTCCCTAACTCCTCTACCCAACATAGCAGCGGGGCCAAATACATGCTAATGATGTATTTCCTCTGATAAAACTATCTAGTATCTTATTCTAATACAAAGTATATTACTTATTATCCATCCATAAAAATTTGCCACTTTAGAGTTTAAATTTATTCTTTATATTATTGTGTTGATTTATATATTTTACTATTTTCTGCTTGATGTTTTTTATAGTAACTTAGTTTAAAATTTGTATCTATTAAATTATTTAAATGATTTTGAAGAAAGCCAATATCATTACATATTGTTGCAATTCTTAAAATTTCATTATTTAATGTATTATATTTTATATTATATGGTATGCATGAATGCTCATGCAAAAATATGTTTCTTGTAAATTTAAATATGTCATCTTTACGATATAAATTAATAGTAGTTTTAGTTAATGTTAATTTAATGTTCATATCTAGATATACACCTTCTTTATCATTAATATTGGTTTTGTAAAGAATAAGGCTTTCTGAAAAAATTTGTTCACTAATTGAATAAAAATTATTAGAATTAAATAAACATATATCATCAATGTATCCAACATATATTTCATATATATAGTTTATATTTAGTTTTTACACAGTTATGAACAAATTCATATTCTATAAAGCTTAAAAACAAGTCAGCTATAATTGGGCTACTATTACCTCCCATTGGAACACCTTTTACTTGTCTAAATATAGATGTCCCTACCTTTAAATAATTTTGATTTATTAAAATATTTAAGGATTCTATTAATTCAATTTTATCCATATATTTATATTTACTTGATGGTTTAATTTTTGTTAGATAAGCGTTATAGTTATTATAACATATATATATTCCGAATATTAGATTAATTAATTTTACTAACGCTTCTTTAATATCTACTAAATCTAAAATTGTATAAAGCGTACTAAAATCGTATGTATTTATATTTTGAAATATTAAAATATAATAAATAATATTATAATAAATATCATAATAATAAAATATTTTAATATCATAATAATAAAATAATATAAGTAAATAATATTTCATAATTTCAAGTAAATTAAAAAATTTTAAATTTTCAAATAAATTCTCAATTTGTTGAGCAATATTAAAAATATGTTTGTAATAAACCCAATATACAGTAGATATTTTTAACTTTATTAACACATATCATCTAGATACTGGTAGACTGTATTTAATCAAATTTATCTGTAGCGTATCTATATAGTTTATAATTTTTATTTTTACTAATAATGAATCGAATGACTAAATAGTCGATAATTTCCATGAAACGTACTTTGTCAGTCATTTAGAAAATACTTCAATCTGTTATCAAATTTACTTCCGTACTGTGCTAAAATGGAATTTTATAAAACTATTTTAATTTATACCTAATATGTTAACCTGTAATTTTACAATCTCGCAAAATCGAGTAATTATGCAACACTTGCTGCAAATAGCTGGCCTTATACATTTATTTGGATAATAATTCTCACCTTTGCTTGGGTAGAAGAATTGGGCTCGTCAAATAACTGCCAAATGTTTGGTTGTATGCGTCGATACCAAGGTAATGTATGTAAATATTCCTTTAAACTCATATTTTTATGGCGAATGTTCATATCAAAATCATAACCAAACCGCTTTGCAATTGCTTCATCTGTTGGAGGTTCTGTATCTATGTCTAATCGATCTAGCACCATCAGAACTTCTTCAGTTTCTCTAAGCATAAATTACAATTATTGATGTTGTTCAAGTCTAAAAATGAAGAAATTTTTGCAATTTTATTGTTCACGTAATTCCCTAACTGCTGAAAATTCTCAATTTTTATTTTTTTTTAATATTTTATTACAAATATAATATAATGTTTAGTAGTTAATTTATGCAAGTTCGCTGTAAACTTGAACTATTGATACTTAGCGGTAAAATTGTATAAATTGGACTATAAATTTGACCATTGTAAATATTGCTATATATAGCTGTTTCTTTCTAATCATCCTTTTTGATAGAGCGTTTCTTTATAACTAAGTAAAACTGATAGTAACGTTTTTTAAAATGAAAATATTCGAAAAATAGAAATTCATATTGAGCGCTGCAAAGCAACGATTGGCTGCCTGCAACAATAAGTTACGAAGGCCAAATTTTGAGATTGGAATTGATTGCTTAATCATGTATAACTAAAATGATCTATACGATACTACTTATAGTATCTTGGTGCTTTTCTAGCTAAACGTTAAAAAATGCAAGCTCATACGATCATCCGTATACGCATGTCTATGAAATCATTTTTAATAGTTAACTTTTAAATATATGATGCCCTAATTGTGTTAAATATTAGCTACTTTTCAGAGCAATTGATATTTTTAAAGTCAATAGATTTATATTATATAATGTGGATATTAAAGTTTTTTTATTATTATTAAACCCTATCAATACAATATCAATCACATAGATGAATTCCCTATCAGTAGACTATTGACAACATTTTCGTTTCTCTAAAACATCCACATTCAAGCAACACACTAAACAATTTACTACTAAGCCCTTTGAAATCGACCCTGAAATATTCTTAGCGTCAAATACATTGAAATCACTATTGCATAAACTACACGCAAAGAAAATATCACTTATTACCCGCGCCCATATATACAGTTATCATGATAAGTTTTGCATTGTTAGGGTCCGCTACTTCCAAATTTCACTACTTACAAATTCTAAATAAGAATTATAAATAGAAAGTAAATAAGAAAATAAAAATAAAATTAATAAAATTAAAAGTGTAAAGGCATACAACTAACAATTTTGTCATACAATTTCGGCATAAGACAAACAATTTTGTCAACAAATATTTTTTTAAGATAAGAAATTTGGAAGTAGAGGGACGTAATCTACAAAACAAACAATTTTGTCAATATTTTTTTAAGATAAGAAATTTGAAAGTAGTTTAATTTGGAAATAGAGGGCCGTAATTTACAAAACAAACAATTTTGTCAATATTTTTTTAGGATAAGAAATTTGAAAGTAGTTTAATTTGGAATTAGAGGTCGGTAATCTACAAAACAAACAATTTTGTCAATAATACTATTTAATATTTATGTTTATATTTTATTATTATGTTATACATTCCTTTTTAAGTTGTATGCTTTTATACTTTTAATTCTATTTATTTTATTTTTATTTTCTCATTTACTTTCTATTAGGAATTTATATTTAGAGTTTGGAAGTAGTGAAATTTGGAAGTAGCGATTATTCACGGTTTTGCATAATCCGTATCCCATCATACGATCGTTCGAATTATTGCCACTAAATTTTGTCGCATTCAATGTCTACACATTTCTCATCTGTTTCATTGACCTGTCCTTTCCAAATTGTCACTCAAGCAAATCAATTCGTTAACTACTTACCTTGCAAACACCGTTTACCCAAACCATTTGATCTCAATGCAATTGTTAAGTCAGGCAGTCGAGCAAATGATCGGTAATTCAAATTCTTACAAATGACTTTTTGATTTCATGAATATTTTCTTGTTGTATTTTATTATTTGTGTATATGTACATTTTTGTTTCCCGCTTAATGCTGAAAGGCTACTTTTACATAATAAATATTATCATATCAATAATAATTGCTATTTTTAATTTTAATTGCAATAATTGAAAAAATCGTAGATGAATGTCATGAATACATAAAAGCCATGAATACAATTGAAAAATCATGTGAGCTACTTTCTTTAGCTTACCATGCAAATTGATCATGGCAAAATATTTGTATTAACTTTATTTATCACAAAATTAATAAATAATTTCGCATTACATGATCAGATAATAATTATCCACTTCGCATTCACATTAATAATAATTACAACATATCATTGTTGTCAAAAGTTTTTAGCTGTAATATGTCTTATACTGAAAGACAATAAAAAATTCAAATTTTAAATAGTTGATGATCCATTATTGATAAAGAATTATTGGAGCTGGATTAAAGAAAAGAGGAAATTTTTTATTGATATTAAGCTAATCTCTGTTAGCATCTTTTGAAAATTACAATTACAATCTTACATTGTAATTTTCTCAATATGCTAACAGAGGTTAGCGAAATATCAATACAAAATTTTCCTCTTATTTGATCCAGTTCCTATAATTTAATTTTTTTTTTATTATTTTGCATAATTTCAATTCAAAATAAAATATTTTCAAACTTGGCAAAATAAAATTTATAACAAGCCAAATTTAATCTAGCAGCTTAAAATCATTAGATAATTGCATTATTATGGGTATACGAGAGCATAGAAGCCGCAAAAATAACATCAATTTAAACTATTATTAATTTATACCGTAAATATGATGACATATTTTTTAGAATGTGTCATACTTTTTAAAAATCATATTTTTGAATTAGCATTCATGCATACCATATAATATAAAATATAATACATTAAATAATGAAATTTTAAGAATTGCAACAATATGTAATGATATTGGCTTTCATTCAAAATCATTTAAATAATTTAATAGATACATATTTTAAACTAGGTTACTATAAAAATACCATCAAACAGAAAATAGTAAAATATATAAATCAACACAATAATATTAAAAATAAATTTAAAATCATTACCGGAAAATTTTTATCATAGGATAATAAATAATATACTTCGTATTATATCTAGATATGAGCATTAAATTAACATTAACTAAAACTACTATTAATTTATATCGTAAAGATGACATATTTAAAATTTACAAGAAACATATTTTTGCATGAGCATTCATGCATATCAAATAATATAAAATTTAATACATTAAATAATGAAATTTTAAGAATTGCAACAATATGTACTGATATAAATCTTCTAAATAATTATTTATATAATTTAATTGATATACATTACATATAAAAATGGGTATTTATTATAAAAGCTAAACAATAAAATGCCATAGGAAATTTTTATGATGAATAGTAAATAATGTACTCAGTATTGGTTTAAAAAGTATTGGAATAATCGAATTTCATCAGAAATAAAATACGTTATTAGTATATATTTTAGCTATGTTGAATGGAGGAATGGAGGCCCAAATTTGATAACATATCGATTCCTTCTGAATAACGCCGATCTTCATTCTAATAATCATTTCATAAAACTTTCTATCTAATAACAATCAGAATTAAAGAAAATATTAAGATCTAAATATTTACTTTTTAAAATTTTTATATGGTACTCAGTTATCTGATTAGTAAAAATTTATACATTAAATACATAATATATAATCAAAGAATATAAAAATATTTTTGTATACACAAAATAAAACATTTTTGTGAATATTTTAAAATTAAATATAATTAAATATAAATATAATTTAAATATTTTTAAATTATAAATTATAAATTAAATTATTAATTTATTAAATTATAATAAATTAAAAAAATTATTATAATTTAGATTTATAAACATTCTTCTGCATATTTATTACTTGCTATAACTTAATAAAAAAACAATAAAAATTTTATAGTTGAATTACTTTAGTTTCAAAAATAGCGTTTAACTAAAAATATTGAGATATAGCCTAACCGAATTACCTATGAGTAGTATATGTCATCCAACAACATGGTTCTACTTGATTAGCATCTAAACCCCAATACTCCAATTCAGCTTCAAATAATGGACCGCATACATCGGTTGGGTAATGCAGCTTTCCTGTTCTGTAGTAATTTAAAATTTGAGCAAAAACTCCTGGATGCCTATCAAAATAGTATTCGTTTAGTACGCGATCGTAATTGGATAAAGCTTCAGTTAATCTTGATAAACGAGTTGCCGGAATCTTTTTAAGTGTGGTTTTATAGGTTTCATGACGAACACCTCCAACATTTATTGTAACTCTGTTATCTGCATCTGTCATTGTATATGTGATTCTGCACGACTAATCTCCTAAGTATAATAATGTACTCCATTATCAATAAACTGAAAAATATCCATCGATAAATTGAATATCGTCAATATTTTAAATATTTTGCTAAACTTTTTCTTATGTTTAAAATCAGAATAGTGATGTGCTTCATCAATATGAAATCAATATGACAATATGTTATATGTCAACATATAACAATATGTTTCATCATAAATTACTACCATAAATTAAAATTCATTATCAAGCTTAAACGACGAAAATTCATAATATTAGATGTTTCGAGTTTATTACAATCTTATATATTGCTACTTTCAATTGTGTACCTGAGATGCTAAATTTCCTAAAAAATAAAATTTTAATTTAAAATTGTAATTTCAAATTTGTCTCTGTATGCAAGAAAATATTGCAAATTACTTTTAAAAGATTTTAAGCCAATTGCTCTTTTTTATCACACAACACAAGTAAGTTATTTTTTGATGACCTCTAATTCTTATTCTGATACAACGTATGTTATTTATTAGTCAATTCATAAAAATGACGTTTATTTTAAATTTCAATTTTTTATTTTAACTTGATTTAAATTATAGAAAATCTAAAAACAATTATTAATTTTATTATTTAATTATTTAAATTTTGATTTAGCATTATTATGTTTTGTTTATTTTATAATTATATTAAATACGTGACTCAGTTAGCTGATTTGACTTGCAATAGAATCTATGTGTTTGTGCTTCTAAGGTAAGTGAAATATGTGAAAATACATAAATCAAGCGAGGACAAATTAAAAATATTTAGATATTAACCTGTATGATGATAACCTGATTAACACAACGCCTTGTTTATAATAAGTACGTTTAAATAATGTTATTTATGCTTTTACAAAATATAGAGCATACAATGAGAGTTACTCACAGATTACTTACCTTTTATATTTGGTTTTCTCAGATATAATGTCCTCACATCCAATTCAGCACTTCTAAATCGTTGTGTTCTCAAACTTCTATTACGAATTTATCATTAATTTACAGAAATCGAAGTAATTTGTTATCCGCTATAGTGTTTTATACTTTTTTAAATGGCTATACTGTTTTCGAAAGTGTAATCTACTCCCAATAATTTTTACTTCGAGGAAAGGCAGCGCAAACCATACACAAATTTTATTAATACTGCGGCAGCTGAAATTAGCTTTTTTATTTCTTAATGATGAGGAAGAGAACATATCTAAATCGAAGAACGGTAATGTGCTGTTATGTCAATATAAAATGAAAATTTCGTATATATTGATCCTAATATCTTCTTGCTTTTATTAATGTCTTTAAGCCGCAAAATGCATAATTACTCTTGTGTAACAATTAAATTATATGTAGATACATAGATAGCGTAATAACACATTTTAAAACAGGTTTTTATACTTTCAGACAAGCTTGCCTCAAAAATATTGATTGGCTTTGATGGGGAACAAGCGAGAGGAATACTTGGGTTTATCTGAACTATAGTTGTGTTGTGTGTCATTTGCTTTACAGAAGACATGCTTTTTTAGAAAGATAGCAAAGTGTATATACGTTCTTTTACATTACAATTTTTGAGTAGGAAACAATATGGCAAATTAAACAGTCATTTTTAATAGTTTTCAATCTTGATAATTCCTTTATTATAGATAATGTTAAATAATAAGTTAGAATCCTATGGTATTTAGCTATGCTAATTGCTAATGAAGTATTAATTGGTTGTTCTTAGTTTTTGCTACACTAAGAGATGATAAAACATCTTTTAAAGCGACACATTTTATTTAAGCATTTTATTTATTAAAATATCAAATATTGATATTTATTTATTAAGGTGTAATATTTATCAAATATTAAATAAATCGAAAAATAATATGAAACTACTCTAGATTAATTGATCGTATCAGCAAATTGCTTTCGTTATTAAAATGATGCTTATTTTTTATTTTGACGATGGAACCAATATATTTAATGGTACTAAATTAAATTGAATCCCGCATGAGATTCTACTAAGAAACAATTTGACTACGTAAACGCTTCAAGGCATTTTTTATGTCTTTTCACGTAATTAATGAGTTAACGAAAATTTATAGCTGAAAAATCAAAGTATCTAACAAGATTTTCCAGAAATTCGCAGACAAACAATGCGAAAATATGATTAGCTTAGAAAATAAAATATCCTTCGTTATTTATCCGCTATAGATACATTTTGAATTTGTAAATTAATGTGGCTTAATCAAATAGCAGTGTGTCAGCTACTGATATCAGGAAATACGTGCAATTTTCAGAAATGACCAAATAAATTATGTAAATAGGATATATAAGTACAAATGTATTAGTAACACTCAGCATTTTCTAATGAATTGAAATAGTTACTGTCTTCATAAGTAACATTTCAATTTTAGAAATAAACGATCTGTATTTTACATGTCATGCATATTCATTATGTGCCATGATGCATTATTTTTAAAATAATCAAAAAATCTTGTTTAAAAGATTAATAAATTACTTTAATTAATAACTTTTATTAATTACCTAAATATCAAATTATATTAAGGATATTATTTTTATTCTCATAGTGGTTATATATTATAATCTTGTGGTCTGACACCACTGATCTGATCAAGGAATAAATTATTTACAAATAACTTTAAGATCAACTACGCTTCTTAGACTTGAAAAGTAATATTTGAATTTTATAAGAAACATATCAAAGGGAGAAACGAATAATAAATTGAACATGTATTATATAATGAGCTTTACTGTTAAGCAATCACATGTATGATCTCACGATAAAAAGACGGAACAAACAAATGAATACATCAGCTGATATTAAGAAACTTTATTAAGAGAAGACCTTCTTTTGAGAGACCTTGTTCTCTCGAGAGACCTTGTTCTCTTTAGATACCTTGTTCTCTTGACAGACCTTGTTCTCTTGACAGACCTTGTTCTCTTGACAGACCTTGTTCTCTTGACAGACCTTGTTCTCTTGACAGACCTTGTTCTCTTGACAGACCTTGTTCTCTCGACAGACCTTGTTCTCTCGACAGACCTTGTTCTCTCGACAGACCTTGTTCTCTTGACAGACCTTGTTCTCTTGACAGACCTTGTTCTCTTGACAGACCTTGTTCTCTTGACAGACCTTGTTCTCTTGACAGACCTTGTTCTCTTGACAGACCTTGTTCTCTGGAGAGACCTTGTTCTCTTGACAGACCTTGTTCTCTTGACAGACCTTGTTCTCTGGAGAGACCTTGTTCTCTTGAGAAAAGTTCTTCTCTTAAGAGACGTTATTCTCTTGAGAGACCTTCTTCTCTGGAGAGACGTTATTCTCTTGAGAGAAAGTAAAACTGTAGATGGACTATCAAAAGGATAATGCTTTTTTGTTTTTGTTGGTATTACAATGCTGATAAAATTTTATAGAAGGCGATGCAAATTTCAGGTGATTGTCTTAGTCAAATACTTTCACGTAGACGAACTTTACCAATCGACAAATCGTGACATTTAAAAAGTTCTTTGTAAGTAAGCATATTTTTTGTTGATTTATTTTACTTTATCTTACTTCCCTCTGTAAATTTAATTGTACATTGTGCTATGAAATTTCAAACATGATCATGGTGATGCTAATTTAAATTTTTAATTATAATAATATAAAATTATTAATATAAATTAGGATGATCCAGAAAGCACATGGTTAGTTTAAAGAGGTAATGACAATGCTACCACGTCAGCGAATTCTCGGAGATGGCTTTTAAATACATCACAAGGCAGCCGAAACGACTGATGGTAGTTCACCCTACTGATGAGTGCTGCCGGCTACCATCATATCGTCTAGGAGTGATAACGAAGTCTGCTCTACTTGTGATCGAACTCCGGTTTTTATCAAAATTATTGATTATAAAACTGAAGCTTGTAAGCTCCCGGAGCACAATATGAACCATTCAGCTCTTAAATTATAAAAATGTATCCTCAAAGGATCATGCGAGAAAACAACCAACGACAGCAATAAAATTTCCTGCCGAATAAATTAGGATGATCCGGAAAGCACGTGGTTTGTTTATTGAAGCTATGCCCATGCTACTACGTCAGCGAATTCTCGGAGATGCATTTTAAATATATCACAAGGCAGCCGAAACGACTGATGGTAGTTCACCCTACTGATGAGTGCTGCCGGCTACCATCAGATCGTCTAGGAGTGATAACGAAGTCTGCTCTGCTTGTAATCGAACTCCGGTCTTTGGCAAAATTATTGATTATAAAACTGTAGCTTGTAAACTCCCGGAGCACAATGTGAACCGTTCAGCTCTTAAATTATATATATATCAGTTTGTTAATCAAAACAATGAAGAAATACAAAAGATTTTATTGACGTTTCGGCGTTGTTATCCCAGAAACTTAGATACTTAAGTATCTGGAATATTAATTTACTTATTACAATTTTCCTAACGAAGCCGAGAGGCTAAAAGTTGAAATAAAGAAATATTTGTCTTGCCTGTTTTCTATTTTACGATCAATTTATATATAATTTAATTCTCGTTCAATTGATGACTAGGATCCATTATTTGATTACAAATTTACAATATATGATATTTATTTACAATATATGTGATATAGTTACAATATATGTGATCACATAAATTATAACTTAAAAATTAGTAATTTCAATATAACTTACTAATGCAGTGAATTCATGTCAATGTAGTAGACATCAGCGGTATCATTAAATGATCAATGTAATAAATTACAAAAGAAATATTACTGCTGCCTAGGAACCTCAAAGAATCAATAAATTAGATGTTTGATTCAACCAGGAATCGAACCAAATTATTTTGCAGTTAAAAGAATTCACTGCATTACATTGACTTCGAAAGCGCAAGCACGTCATTCAATTAGCAGTTAGTGAATTCTTTCTGCTATAATCTATATATGGTATGTTTTTAATGTGTATGCATTGTATGTGCTGCAACTGATGAGGCTTCCAAAAGCCGAAAAGGTACGCCATCTTGGATTGTAAAAACATGAAATTCTATATGTATAGAGAGCAGCAGATAGTGTAATAGGCAGTCTTAGTTAAATTAAACCTCTAATTTATATATAGTAATTTACGATTAACAAAATTGACTTAATTAATGAGGGCAATCGTCAACTAACATTGTCTTCATATATCCGCTTCACAATAGCGAGTGTTATACAAAAGAAAAAACAGTTGTCAATTTGCTCTATATATACATAGCTAGACAATTTATAGATATTAGAGAATATGCAGAAATTCGACCATGCAGAACTATACTAGTAAAGTTTTATATGATTCCAAAAACGCATAGATTAAAAGAGTCATTCCATGGAAGACACATTTAGTAACATTGCAAGTCCAACAAACAAACTATCAAAATTCATTGAGAACCTCCTTAAACCATTAGTCTGTAAAGCACATAGCTATGTTAAAGATTCATTTGACTTTATAAATTGTTTAAATAACATTAAAAAGGATATAGCTAAAGACGACATTATTTTCACGGTTGATGTAGAGTCGTTATTTATAAGCATTCCATATAATGAAGGAATATATATTATAGACATAATAATGAAAAAAATAATTGACCAAATATGAAACGCGAGTTTATATCTGCCTTCTTAAATATAATTTTTAAGTGGATATACATTCGAGTTCAATAAAAATTTATATCGTCAGGTTGTTGGTACAGGGATGGGTACTCCTTTTGCCCCTTGTTTTGCAACACTTTACCTGGATTATATAGAACTAACTTTCACATGCAGACAAAATATTAAACCCGCACACTGGATAAGGTATGTCGACGACATATTTGTAGTATGGAAATCGGGAAAGAATGACCTTGTTTAATTTATTAATGAGCTAAACAAATGCTCTCATTTACACTTTACAGTAGATATATCTACTCCTGTACATTTTCTAGATGTTTATATAATGAGAAAATTCTGTATTATAGAAACGACACTATATTTCAATCAGGAAACAATAAATAACAATAAAGATTTTGTTAAATAAAAATACAACCGCTAAAAAAGTTTTTAAAAATAAAAACAGCAGAAAAATAAAAGAAAACAAATTCAGAATCGATGTTATTTCAATCTTCTAATGTCTTCACGGCATCAGGTCCAGTAGGATCTGAGCCATCCAGTCATAGCACGCCGCTCTCAAACTGAACCACCCGGGGTCATTCACCTCCCGAAGAATCCAATCAAGGCGGACTATGCTCGATAATCGCGAAATGAGGAGCTTCAGAAACCTTAGTCTTTGCTCAGAGGGACGTCCTCTCGAAAAGAAGACTAATCTAGAGATAGCCCAAGTACCCCAGAGGCACACTTGAGTTTTCCCATTCAACGACAAATGCTGAGCCCGTTTTAAGTCCCAACTAGCTTTCTTAATGATACGTTGAAGTCTATCCAGGTCAGCTTTCGCTGACCAGTTTATCGTAATGGTGAACCCCAGGTATTTTACTCGACTTGTGAAGAATGGGAGTGGTTGATTTGCAAAAATGGAGGATAGAGCTGAGAGTGCTAATCTCTTCAATTTGTTGTTGGTAGGAGCGCCATGAAAGACGACCACCTGTGATTTAGAAGAATTGAGAACAAGATAGGATATGGGTAGCTGGTCTTTTAATCTTAAAAAGAAACGGCTGATGTCAGAGACTACATCTTTGCACCCGCGTCCAGAGAACAGGGCTGTGGTATTATCAGCGTATACCACTAGATGTTGATTACGTTTAAATATCTTATATAGTTCGATGGAGGCATCAAGATATAAGATTGGAGAAAGTGGTGAGCCTTGACGCCCACCCGTAACAGGGTAGAACTGACGTGCATCAGGGTCGTCTTCATAGTAGAACCGTTTCGTGTACAGCAATATCTCTACCCTGTTAACAATTCTCGCAGGCAACCCGAGGGATGTAAGAGAAGAGATAACGAAAGGAATAGAGATTTGATCAAACGCAGCAAAAAAAATCGAAGAAAACAGCCACAGCAAGTTGATGACTGTTATTCCGACAAAACTAATGCACCTCACCAATTGCTGAATGGACAGAGCGCTCTTTGACAAACCCATGAAAACTTGGTGGGATTAGATTACGTCTAATAAAATGATCGCGGATTTTATGCGCAAGCGCTTTTTCGTAGATGGAGATGAGGGAGTTCTGAATCGAAATGGATCGCAGATCTTTAAAACATGAGACCGGATTAAGTTCAGGTAAAAAATTCTGCGACTATCAATGATGCCGGCTACATCGAATGATAAGACTAAAAGCATTGTGATGGCCACTTATCTTCTTTTATCGGCTGTCAAAAGCTGACAGACTCGAGAAGATAGTGGAGCGACGGATTGGGAGGTGCCCGGGAGTGGACCTAAAGAGTTAAGGATATCTGTAACAGATAAGTCCCTACTCCTGAAGCCACCCCAAGACGGGATTGGTTGGGGAGATTGAGTCGCCCCATAGTTATGTAGGGATAGTGACTCTTCTAATACTCTGTCAAGGTCAATGCTCCCAATCCAACCCACAGCCCTATCTTTTCAGCAGACAAACGTTTCTTCCTTGAGTATCTTCCAAAAGGAAGACTGAGAAGGATTAGGGTGAGCAAGGCTCGCTCTATCCCTGCTCAGCTGGAACCTATATCTAGAGCTCCAGTATTCATTCAAGAGGGCCTGTTTGGCGGAAACAGTGATATTGGGAAGGTGAAGCATTTTAGCCATAACCTTGAGTTTTGTTGGAGTGGAATTGTAAATACGACCTTTATAGGTAGTCGAAAGCAACGCGGTAGCTTGCGATGATATGTAGAAATTAAATTCAGTCAAACTCTCATTACCAATCCTGGCGAAGAGTTGTATAGCTACCTGAAAAAAGCCACTCTGATGGGATCAAAGTGAAACCTCCTTCTAAGCAACGTATCTTCTTCTATCCGCCAGCAATTTAGGTCATGAGAGGTGGTATGTTGTTGGCGCGACTGCTCAGTACAGATGGATTTCAACAACCACATCTTATGAAGCAGTAATATGTCGAAGAGAGAATTTGTTGTTGAGCAATGAAAGGTGGGGGACGGTGGTTTGTGAATAAGATAGTCATTCCTGGCTCTGCGAAATGCTGCATTAATCTAACGACCAGTTCTGTCGTTGAAATCACCAAGTAACATATCATAGCTACTACCCAAAATAAGGTCAAGGAGCTTACGGTTCTTGAGAATCTCCCCTGGACGGATGTAGATATTGGCTATACTGATGCGTTTACCGTTTTTACAGAGTGATATAGCTAAAAAAGACAGGGCTGGACAAGAGTATTTTAACGGGTGGGAATATCTTAAGGAGCATTTAACTAGGGTTTAGAGACCTTGAGAAGAAGAGGAGTGAGGTGGGGTTATGTACGGAGTATAGTGGGTGTAGATGTGCTTAGGGATAAATCGAGTAATGTGCTGAGGAAGTCAAATAGACCGCGTCTCCTGGAAGACTATACCACATGCATATCTACCAGATAAAAGGCTAAGGGCAGAAGCACCTCCCGAATTCCACTAAACGATATTTAGTGAAAATGGTTCTTGATTAATTTGCAGTGTATTGATTTAGCTGGAGTGAGATGCCTCTTCCTAGTCCGAACCAGGAGTGAGAACGTTTCCCTTCACTATCTTGCCTGACTAGGGTGTGGCACTTGCTCACCTGGCATATCATCATCTCCCATAGTAGATCCGGGAGTGGTCACAGTCCAGTTATTCTGGTCTCTCTTAGCTAGTTTTAAAGCTGTGACTGTTTGAAATGGGTCAGTCTTCTTGTTTGAGACTTTCTTCTTGTTATTAGTCTTTGTTGCGGTAGGTAGGTTTAAATTTTGTAAGAGATTTCTCAATGATTCACTAATCATACCTTCAACTTGAGGCATTGCTGCTTTTAATCTGCAGCCAATGTAGTATGTCATATCTTTGTCGTTGGACTTAGTTTCAGAATTAGATTCAATTATCGTCTGATGGGAGGCTTGAGTAAAAGTTAAGTCGTTGCCGGCATTTACCTTGTGCCTCGATTGGATTTGCGCGACTGCGCTGGGTGGTCACCACTACAGTTGGAGCACTTTGCTTTGACCAGACATTCTTCGTGATTGTCGGTGGAACCGCATATTCCACAAGTTTGTGGGCTCATACATTTGCTGGCTCAGTGTCCCATTGATGGCAGGTGCTGCAGTGGGGATAAGTCAATGACTCGGTAATGTAAAAGTCAAATTATGTCCCAAAATGGGTTAAACTTTGAATGCGAAAGCCGCGACACGTCTTCCAAGGATGCATAAGCGAAAGCTATAGGAGTAGGGTTACCTTTTTTTATCATTTATAAAGCGTATTTTAGATATGTGGAGCAGTTTTTCAAGTGAGATTATGTTTTCACTTGGGGGAAACGTATGTATATTGTTTATCTTCAACGATGCCTGAATACGTTTGAAGTTAATTGTACCTTTGTCGAGGTAATTATTTTGAAAATAAGAAACGTATGCCTTTGCCAGGTATTCTATATAATACGAGATCTTTATTTCATTCTCATAATATTTAGTTAATTTTATTAAATATAATTCTATTTTTAAATTGAAGTGAAAAATTTCGTAAGAAAACATTAAAAAAGTTCTTTCTTTCAATCGGAACCAGTAGTTTAATAATGACCAAGTTTGTAGTTTTAGGAATAGGGGGAAGCTCCCTTCCTTTTTTGTTCAACTTAAAAACTCCATTTACCTTGTTCATCTCTTGCTCGGATATCTTCTCGAATTAATAAGATTTCAAACATGCTAAAATTGTAGATTGTTTCGTACGGGATCATGAAGATTGATTGAAATCGGGATATATATAATTAAAATCTAATTTTTATATATCTAAAACAATCTATATAATTTAATCCGGTCCCCGGATCGCAGAGTGATACGGCATTATAGTCGTTACTCATAAGTAAACGGTCAAAACGGACATTACTGGGTTTCGGAAATCATCACAGTCATCAGCATTCATATCGTTAGACCGGTTTCTGTTTCTATAGTGTGTCTTTAGATATAGTGTATCTTTAGACTGGCACCACATTACTGTGCGGTCCCGATGTTGCGGGACCACATAGTAATGTGGTCCCGCAACATCGAGGCGACATACTTAGACAGCTAGTAAGCAAATGTAGCATATGAGGCGAATAAAGGTCTTCACGAATGCATAACTTGATGCGTTTTAGGTAACATGTATAAAAAGCCAGGCTTTGAGTTAATAGTCGTATAAGATTTCACAAACGTTTGCGGTACTTTGTGTTTGGTAAAAAGTGGCTTAACAAATTTGTTAAAATCACTCTGCCTAGACGCGGCGGTAGGGTCATGTGATAAGCTTTTAAACTTATCGCAGTTCAGTACGGTCATTCCCATTAATATATATATTCGCTCTTTTTAATACGACAAATTTATTTTCTTTGTCAGCTTTAGAGACGATAATACACAGAAGATCAAGCGTCTTCCTCAATTTACCAACGATCTATTAAGAGCATTATTCCAACTACAATTACTCATCGTAGATTTCTAATTAAAGCTAAGAAAATTATCCCAGCCAATCACAACATTCACAGCCCTAATAAGTTTCTTCTTTAACTCAGCCACTAATTTATGTTCAAGATATCCAGATGCTGGGGTAAAATTAGGCCCAACCTCATGAACTGACAACTGTTCTTAAGTATGAACAGTTTGCATTTTTAATAAAAAAATAGCCTAAAATGCATAACTTATTAAAGCCTAAAGATTTATCTAGTAGATAGTCAATTGTTTATAAAATACCTTGCTCGGACTGTGACTGTCTATATTTCCCAGACTGGACAATGTTTATCTAAAAGAATCAAACAACACGTCTATAATCTACAAAAAGGAACTGTTTCCAGTGTCATTGCTCTTCATTGTACATCACCTAATCATACCATTTATTTTCAGATCGCTATTGTGTTGTCTTACGAAAGCAATTATTTACCACGTATAATCTAACTTAATGGCTAATAATAAACCGGACTATAATTTTAAGTTAAAATATAATTAATATCTTTCTGTTTTTGACTATCTATAGTAATATCGGTTTGCATTCTAGATTTTGTATTAAATAATAATTTTATTATTGATAATTTTTTATGGTCAATTTTATTATCTAATTGTTATAATTTTGTGTTTTACTGTTTTATTTTTGTTCTTATTGTTGATAATGTTTTGTTTTACTTTATTATGTGATGTTTTTACTGTTTGATCGCTTTCTTTCGCTGTGTATTTTTTCTTTCATCAATTTTATCTTTTGTAACAATTTTCTTTTTTCCCGATGATGGTAGTTGTCATTGAAATATTGAATAATTCCTTTGGTCTTTGATTTGATTTCCCTTTGTTCCTATAAATTAACATTTATTTATTTTATAATTATATTAAATATGTAGACGCAGTTAGCTGATTTGATAAAAATTGATTTGATAAAAAACGGTGATACATAAGTATACCATGTCGATACATGAGTTGCGGAATAATAAGAATATAAGCGGTTAGCCTAACAGTAAAGACAATGTAAAAAGAAAACCCAGCGGCATTTTATAAATTTCTAATTAAGAAAAATCATTTAAAAGTCTATCCGATAAAAACTAACTCATACGAGATGTTACCAGACTAGACCTTGATTATCCTTAACATTTCTGATAGACGTAGCATAATGGATAAATTAGATCAGCTAACTAACTCTACGTGTTTTATACTATATATAAATTAAAAATAAATGATTATAAATAATAAATAATTATCAGATTTTATATAATTTATATTTATATATCTGGCTGGTTATATAACTGGCTAGTTTTACAAATAATATAAGATTTTATATAACAGATATATAAAGTTAATATTTAAAATAAAAGTCAATTTTTATTATTTGACTAATAAATAATTTATGATGTATTCGATTTTAACTCCGCCATGACCGGTCCCAAACCCGGGCTGAGAAATAAAGAGGGTTGGCAATAGACATCGTGACAAGCCAGCCGTATAAAACCGTCGCATCAACATTATGAAATGCTGTTTCAATAAACTCGCGAAAGGCGACTACAATGGTACGACCACGTTCTAGGCCACGTTATATCTAATTGTTATAATTTTGTGTTTTGCTGTTTTATTTTTGTTCTTATGGTTGATAATGTTTTGTTTTACTTTATTATGTGATGTTTTTACTGTTTGATCACTTTCTTTCGCTGTATTTTTTCTTTTATCGATTTAGCGAGTCACAGCATATAAATACATGTTTAGATTATTTTAATGTAACTCGTTCAAACGTTTTGAGTAGCAATCGGAAAATCAAAGCGTATTCTATTTGAAACTAACTTCTGCGTTATCCAAAGTTCAAGTTTTCGGAATCAAGGTCTATATTGGTAGCTGAGAGGTGAGTTTTTGCTGTTGATATAGTTTATTTTTTTGATCTTTGTATTTTGTATTTGCTTTTTGTTTTCTTTTGTTTTTATTTATTTATTTATATATACATCTAATATAAGTACATTTGGAAGGAATTAATCGTCATAAACCAGTTGGGAAGAGAAAATCTTCTTCCCAGCTAGAGGAAAATTTAAAAAATATAGAAGAATCTTCAGTGTAAAAGAGACTCTTGCCTATAAAGCAAGATTTTTCGCACTTAAAATAACATGTAAAGAGAACAATAATTTCAACAACAAAATAAGAGAAATAGAAAGGGAAATAAGAAAAACTGTTCGAGGAGAAATCTTCGAACGGTTTTTCAAAAGAGATAAGTTTTACCGAATCTCTTTCAAAAGCTTAGATTTGAAGGTAAATTCAAAGCGGCTTTTGTTGGAGAGGAGAGTACAGAAATTATCGACATTTCTCCACAAGTGACGACCATCCTTAGTGATATCCCGTCATTTGCAGAGAAGGAAGACGTGGAATAATTCTTACATCAATATGATGTAGGAATTCTAAACGCATGCAAATCTTTTAATTAATCATATAGTTCCTTTCTATTAAAAGGAACTGTATGTAGTTTAAAAAATAAAAGAAAGTGGAAGCACCATCTGCGGACATCGAATATCTGTAAAGATATTCGACGAAGACGATGCTGCTTTTCGGTATTCGCTGTGCTACAGGTGTCAACGCTGGGGACATTTTTCGAACATGTGTAGAGAGGTGTCACCGCGTTGCGTCCACTGCAGAGAAGAAACATGACACGCAATCATACCTAAACAAAAACAAAAAACCTTAATGTGCAAACTGTGAGCAACCTCATGAGGCGTACTCGCACGTTTGTTCAGAGTTCAAGTCTTACTTAGCCTAGGTAATCGATGAGAACAAAAAGGCTTGTGAGGAGGCTCAATCATATGTTAAAGCGGTCAAAAGTCACTCTCTGGATCAACATGCTGGACAAGCAGCAATGTTGATCGAAAGAGCACTTGCTCTTGAAAATGAAATGGCTGTCTTAAGGCAGAAAAACGCTAAACTAAAAAAGATGTCGTAGTTAATGAATCTGATTTGAAGACATTCAAATCGGAGCTGAACGCAGCAACATTAAACAAGTACAAATCGATGAAACAGGAGAAAGAGAAGTCATCGATTTCGGTGACTACTTTCAATCGTTTTAACGATTTGTCACAAACGAAAATAGAACGCTCTCAGAGTGAGGGCAATACTGTGGAATATTGTTCCGTAGTATCGACTGATTCTGAGGGTCCTTCGATTAAGGTAACTGGGACTGCTCTTAAGGGACTGACGTTATCTGAATCACTTCGGGTGGTGTCGAGTAGGAGGGGCAGTTCCTGGCAAAAAGCTTCTTATGCAAGAAAAAAAAACGAAGAATTGAATTTTCTTTGCTTGAAGACATCTGCCTGATGAGTTGGAATATAGGTTCTGTTAAGAACCTGATACAGTATTTCAGTCTCATTCAGGCGGATGTGCTTCTCTTTCAGGAAGCGAGATCACCCGATCAATTGAAGATATTTGGCAGAGAGATCGACGACTCCGACACATTTGTGTCTGCGAAGGGTCTCTGAATGAAACTCTTTTTGGTGTCGTTGGTAAAGAAGCGATTTTGCGCATCTTTACTATCGCATGGCACTAGCGAAGTAGGTTCATTCCAACTCCTCAGTTTTTCATCTCCAGACGCCCAGTTTATGTAGCAAATTGTTACATCAAGCCGGTGCCTGTGATTCGAAAAGGGGGAGGAGAGAGATTCGGTCTATGCTGTTGAAGATATTCAATTTGGTTGCTCAGTTTTTAATATGATATGTTAACGACGACGGAGGGTCTCGGGTGGGCAATATGATCGCCCCAGCAGGAGAGATCACATGTCCCACGGAAAGGACATTCATCCGTCGTCGGAATAAATATTGCTCCACATTAGATTTTGCAATACAAAATAAAAATACTAAATTCAAAATGAAATGGCAGCAGAATTTGCTGCCAGATTCTTTTAACGATGGACATAAACTTGTATATTGGTCGTGGAAGGCGGAACTAGTTTTCAAAATTTGATTTCAACCTACACGAGCCGGTATACAAGCATTCAATAAAGCAATTAAAGAAGTAATGATAAGTTTAAATAATAGAATTAATTTTACCAATATCGTAAAATTTTTTAATGACAAAATAAAAAATCAAATAATTTACTAATTTTGAATAATGCCATTTTTAACAATGCAAATAAATTCTTAACGAATAAACGACCTCAGAACATCAAGTAAACATGCAATGCTCTTCATTTGAAACGTATTCTCTGGGGTTTACGAACGGATGCGAATCCTTCATCTAGGAGAATCGCTCAAATGGATCTGCTAAAAATGAAATTCAAGAGTTGGAACAGAGGGTAGACGCTAAGAAGTTGTTGTCCTACAAGAATTTTTCAAAGGAATGGTGGCAAACTATATGGCGAACCACCTTCCGTTCTTGGAGGGTAGCATCTTCTAAGTGGATATCCTATAAGGGTTTTGAGTTTGTACTTCATGAACTAAGAATGAAGCACCTAGCCAATTCTGAGGTATGGGCTGAGAGGAAAATGATGAGTGTCCAGATGAAACTCTTGCTATCGACCATCGAGATTTCACAAGATGACATCATTGTCGACGACATTATATGTGTGGCCAGTCGTGCCGAAGATTTCATCTAACGGAGCTTCGGCATGTTCTGCTGCGACTAAATTGATCGTCGATAAAATTCGGACGGATATCACTACCAAGATGCTAGGGGAACCTTTAGCAGCTTGGTGCGATATTGCGGTCGGAAGGGTGGTGTTTCTTGCGAAGGGAAGATGGGTGTCGAATGCTAATGACACAAGACCCATAACAATATCTAATCATATTGTTATGGTATAAAAGAGGGCTCTTGCTAGGAATCTTTCCCGATTCTACGAGGATCGTGATATGTTGGGAGACCATATTCACGGTTTCCATAGAGGAAGGGGAGCTGCTAAGGCAGTAAAGTCAATGCAGAGCTTTCTAACCATCGACAGTCGACCTGCAGTCCTCTATTCGCTGGATGTATCGGCAGCCTTCGACAACCTGGGGCATGATGCAATAATTACAACGTTGACCAGTGATGGAATACCGAGTAATATGTTGCGTCGTGTCCTAGGCATTTTGAAAGCAAGAACTTTCTACTTGGATGATGACGCGGGTATTTACTATCATCTCAACAAAGGACTTCTCCAGGGCTCTCCTCTGTCTCCTATCATTTATATGATAGTGACAAGGATAGTTCTGGAGGGTCTTTTAGATAGGAACACCCACGTCATCATTTATGCGGACGACATCTCGATTGCATTTATAAGAAACACTCTGTCAGATGATGCAAGGTTAAAAAGGCGTATGAAGTCTGTAATGGGTATTGTTGCTCATCGCTTAGCGAAGTTAGGTTTGTCTTTAAACCCAACAAAGAGCAACTTTATTCATTACAGATTTCGGCGTCCTGGAAAGCACACTGCTCTCCTTGATTCTCTTCCAGGGAATCGAAAGCGTCGTGTGCGCATTCTGGCATCCGTCTTCGAACCATGCTTGCATCATCGGTCAGATATGGCTAGGTGTCTTAAACTAGTTCGAAAAGGTCTACGTACGTTTGAGAGAGCTAGACGATTAAATGTCAGTTTGGGTAGATGTGTAATCGCGCTCAATGCGTTTGTATTGAGCGGATTGTACTTTTACTCAAACAATCGCCCTCCAGAACAACGCTATATATTTTAAAACGACTGTGCATCTTAATAAATATTTTTTTGAATGAAATAGAAATTAAAAAAAATAATAAATAAATATCTTTTATTTTAGAATAGAAAAATTAAGGCTTTTGAATAATTTTTATTTTTTTTGTTTTTGAACTGGATTGATTTTTTGCTTATTTTTGAAAGTGTGTGGATTAATTAGTTAGTTATATTTGTTCTTCATATGTGCTTGACCTCAAATGTTTCTAATACCGGACAAGTTTCTCAATCGAAGCATGGAGAAAAGATTAAAAGGAAGCTAGATTGGGACCCATATTTGGTTGAAGTCGAGAAGAAAAAAGGAGGAGAAAAAGAAGAAGAAATATGTGTATAAAACATTTGTTTTTTACTTTAATAAATCATCAAATATATAATTTAATGTTTTAAAATTGTAACAATTTTATTTTTTCCTGGTGATGATGGCAGTTGTCATTGAAAAATTGAATAATATTTTTGAACTTTGATTTTTCTTTGTTCATATAAATTAACATTTACTAAATTCAAGGGAATGGATAACTTAAATATCTTCAATTATATTAATATATGCCTGATCGTTTATTAATATATGCCTGGTCCTAGGATTTATTTTTATCTTAGCATTCTTGTTAATGAGATTAATAAATGCGTATGCTACAGTAATCAGCAGCCTATAAATTAAAAATCAAAGCAAAACACAGATTATATTCGTCATTTTTATTTTCTATATATGAAAGCATTGTTATACTACTTTTCGTCGATTCATAGAAGAACGTTGGATCCAAATTGTTGAAACATAGAATACCGCGCTTGCTCCAACACATACAAGATGCAGACAAATGCCGATTGCCAACACCCAACTATTATTGATTAATTTTGATATCATTGCTGAACAGGTTAAGGTGTGATCATTACAATGTATGAATGATATTTTTTGATGACTATGTGGTTCGACATTTAAATCTGATTGATTGAATTTAGCGCAACATTTTAATGATATCTTAATTCCAAAACTGAAAAATTTGTTCCTTTGATTTAATCCTTGATTGATTTTCGGTATTACTACAGACAAATTATCCCCTCTGCTCTCATTACTCATACCGCCACTGTTGTCAATAAATGGGTCATTTTCTTCAGAAATATTTCCTGTCATTAAAGCTTGTGAATGACGATGGCCTGTAAACAGATGTAAATTTCCGTAATTTTTGTGATTATTAACATGATGATAGAAGGATAAAATTATTACAAGCAAAGTCATGCTGAAAATTATCTGGAGAGATACACATATACATCTGAATTTAAGAGTTTTCCTAAACTTCGACAAGTTATCAATATGTTTACATACAGTTGCTACAATCCAAATTGAATAGGCATGGGATATTACGGAATATATTGAAATCAAAATCAAAGATACCGCTAAAGCAATCTTCCCTTTAGACTCGATTGCACGATAATACCACCAATACACAAGTGATCTACATCCTGCGTGTAATCCGAATGACCATAACATAAGCACGACACAATTACAAAGTACACAAATGAGTTGAATCAGTAGCCTTGTTTTATAAACAACATCCATTTACGATTATTAGCAATGAAGTGTCCAAATTATTTTATTAAATATGAACAATTATTGTACCTTACTCGATTTCGATACGAGATTTAGATAATGAACAAAATACCGCGAAAATATTAATGTAATGCAAAAATATCGATACGTGTTTGCGTTATTTTCCAAAGGTTTAGTTGTCATTAGCAACAACTTCTAATTTCTGCAAATTTCGTGTAAATATCTTATCAATTGAACTATCTGAGTACATCAGTGGAATTAATAAAATGTAAAATCGAGATCAATTAAATGATTATATTAAAACTGTACTTAGCTCTTTTAATAAACCATTGCATATAAGACAAGTCAATTAAGCTAACTAAGTCTATGTATTTAATATAATTATAAAAAATAAATAAATATAAAAAAATAAAAAAAAACTATTGCTAAATCAATAGATCAAAATTTAATAATTAGATAAATAATTATAAATAATTGTTATAAGATTTTATAACTTATATCAAATTAAAATAAAAAATTGAAATTTTAAATAAAAGTCAATTTTTATGAATTGACTAATAAATAATATACGTTGTATCATAATAAGGATTACGGGTCACAGTAGGAACTGCTATGTTATCAGGTTTCGGCCCTTATTCCTCGACACAACATAGCATTGGGGCCAAACACGTGCTAATGACTTATTTCCTCTGATTAAATTTGATTAACTAGTATTATATTCAGATACAGAGTGTATTATTTATTATCCATCCATAAAAATATTCCGCTAATGATTTTAAATTTATTTTTAATATTATTGTGTTGATTTAAATATAATTCTATTGTCTGTCTGATGTTATTTTTATAGTAACCTAGTTTAAAATATGCATCTATTAAATTATTTAAATGTTTTTGATAAAAGTCAAAAGCATTACAAAATATGGTAATTCCCAAAATTTCATAAATTCAGTATAGTCACAAATAGTTGCAATTCTTAAAATTTCATTATTTAATGTATTATATTTTATATTATATGGTATGCATAAATGCTCATGCAAAAATATGTTTCTTGTAAATTTAAATATGCCATCTTTACGATATAAATTAATAGTAGTTTTAGTTAATGTTAATTTAATGTTCATATCTAGATATACACCTTCTTTATCATCAATATTGGTTTTGTTAAGAATAAGGCTTTCTGGATAAATTTGTTCACTAATTGAATAAAAATTATTAGAATTAAATACACATATATCATTAATGTATCGAAACATATATTTCATATATTTATATTGTTTAGATTTAGTTTTTACACAGTTATGAACAAATTCATATTCTATAAAGCTTAAAAACAAGTCAGCTATAATTGGGCTACTATTACCACCCATTGGAACACCTTTTACTCGTCTAAATATAGATGTCCCTACTTTTAAATAATTTTGATTTATCAAAATATTTAAGGATTCTATTAAAATCAATTTTATCAATATATTTATTTGATGGTTTAATTTTTGTTAGATAGGTATTATAGTTATCTTTTTCCAAATATAAGATTATATCGTTGAGAATTGCTTTCGGGTCAAAAGTAAGTTTTTATTGCGAACCATTCCCGAGAATACAAAAAGAACGTTATTTATTAGATATTTCGACTGTACTTAGCAGTCCTTTTCAATTGTATGTATATTAGATCTCTAACTTTATTAAGGTATAAAAAATATATATGATTAATTAATTTTTCTAATGAATCTTTAATATCTGTTAAATCAAGATTAGTTAAAAGCGTACTAAAATCGTACGTATTTATATATTCTGAAAATTTATTCCTTTTGTGTGTTCTAAAAATTCTTGTGTAGAATTAATACTGAAATAATGCTTTATACCAGTATTAATTTCGATTATCCTACAATATTTTTTGAAGTGTGCTTTAATTACTTTAAGTATTTTATTCACATAAGCCGAAAGAGGTTTTAGTGTACATTTAAAAGCACTAGATATGATAATAGGTTTTATTAAATATTTATGTAATTTTTGATTCTAATATAATGTTTGTATAGTTTTATTATCTGATTTAATTTTTATACCATTTTTATTCAATATTAAACAGTTACTTTTGATAATTATTTTTAAACTCAACTCACTACGTTCATATGTTGGATTTACATTTAAATCATTATAATTAACTTCATTCATCAGTATATCATAATAAAGCTTTTTGCATATTAAGAAAAAGTTATTACTAGCTTTATCAATAGTTGTGATTATATAGTTATCCTTTAATTTGATAAGTTCTGCATACATATCTTTATTAATTTGATCTTTCCTTTATAATTGTTTGTTATTTTCATTTTCTTTTTAATTTTATCAAATATATAATCTTTCCAAATTTTAATCTTTGATGTATTTAAACTTCCACTATAAATCAGCTTTCCAAAGTAAGCATTTAAGTCATTATATAATGAATTGTAAATTTTATGTTTATCGTTATTATTTAATCAATATTTAAATGAGCCCATTTGCAGGATTCCTTTAATGTAATTTTTGAAATAAATAAGATATAATGTAAAAAAAATTTAATCAATTGTTATAACCTTTTGACAGCATTTTCCTTAATCCACTATTCTCAATTAATTCTAGAAATTGGGTACATATATGTTCATTTATTTTATCAAAACTAAGACTTTTACAATTGCATTCTGTTTCCATTGTTTCTAATATTATCGTTACATATTGATTTTAATTCTTTGTTATAATTACAATTTTTTCGTCCTAATGGTGGTAGGAGTTTATACCTTATTTTAGGAATATATTTACTTAAATCTGACCCTATTATTTCTTTACTTTTAGAATTATTTAAGTCTACCTATATTTATATTATGTATGCATTTATTAATGAATTTTATGGTTAGTGTATAGTTTTAATTGTTATTATTAACATTTATTGTCCGATTATATTATTTTACATTACAATAACTCTCTACTATACCTATCATAATCGTTAATTAATCTTTGATTTATTGAACAAATTATATTTTTAGAAACATTTCTTATATTTACACAAAGATCTTTTAGCTCATTATTTCTTAAAAGTGGTTTTAATATTTCTAATTGTTCATATATACATATATTTTTACTAGAAGGAGGCATATTGGATAGAACAAAGTGTGTCAAGATGCTAAATACAAAAGATCATGCATTTTTAATGTTTTTGGTATGCAATTCGGAAGTTTGTATTTTCTATTCGATGTAACGTGACGTCAATTATCAAAAAGTTGAGTAACATCAGTATTTTAATAAAAGTTTTCGGTGTCATTTTCTCAATAAATGTTAGCATCACAATTTATGTAAGATATGTTCACTTGATAAAGTAAAGTGTGATTCGAAACGTTGTTTCTAAAATTAAAGAAATAATAGGATCAGATTTAAGTAAATATATTCCTGAAATAAGGTATGAGCTATTATCGCCATTAGGACCACTAATTTGTAATTATAATAAAGAATTGAAATCAATATGTAACGATGATATTAAAAACATTATAGAAACTGAATGAAATTGCAAAAGTCTTGATTTTGATAAAATAAATTAACATTAAGAAACTGCTCTGCGCGTAATTTTAAAATTATCTTACTAGAAGGAGGCATATAAACCCGTTCTTGGGTTTAAATTTAACCCGCATATTTAACCCGGAAGTATGGGGCGAAACCTGATAACATAGCAGTTCCTCCTGATGACCTCTAATCCTTATTCTGATACAACGTCTGTTATTTATTAGTCAATTCATAAAAATGATTTTTTTTAATTTCAATTTTTTATTTTAACTTGATTTTAATTATAAAAAATCTTAAAACAATTATTTACTCTATTATTTAATTATTAATTTTTTATTTAGCATTATTACGTTTTGTTTATTTTATACTTATATTAAATACGTAGACTCAGTTAGCTGATTTGATTATATGCAACATAATCTAGATTTAATTGAAAATATTGAATTAAGGAAAATACTCTCATAAGGGTATAATATTTAATAATAATTTATTACTAATTTGATACAATATTCGGTTCCCTCAAATGGGCTTTGTAAAGCACATACTAATACTATTATTGGTATGTGTAATAATCATGCCATTATTTTATGTGATTGGATGCGAGCCGGTAGGAAAATACCCTTCAGGCATGTCGCCACAAAAACTGGGCGATCTTAGACAAACAGACGAGGATTGATCGATTGAAAACGAAATTCTTCTCTCCATCTGTGCCAAAATGTCAGAATATTGCTCTCTTTAGCGCTCTGCCTTGATCGCAGCTAGTGATTTCAAAAAAGCCTAAACTCATCGCCCACACTACCCGACGTGATGAAGACGATAGCCACGAATATGCTTCGTTCAAGACTCACAATACGTTCACTGTATGTCGCCTTTTTTCTTCATACAATTAAACGTGTATATTAAAAATGGTGACGTCTAAGAACGTTCGCTCAAATCGATTATGGAAATGGCATGGCTGATATTAACCCTATCTCCACAAACACAGACGCTCTTACTGAAATCGGTGGGCGTCCAACCGTACCGGGCGTAGAGTGCATCCATAAATTCAATGCGACTTAGGTGAAAGCGTTCACACCTGACTGGTAGGGCGCTTAACCACGAGGAGGCGCCATCCTTGGAGACATGAGAAATGATTTGGGTTGTGACCAAACCAAGTCTAGCCAAGCTGGGGTGTAATCAATCGATACGCAATTGGCGTCGTTTTATAAAACTTAGATTCATGACGCGGTCTTGTATTAATCGCAAAGTGTTTCCCGTTTCTCCAATTTCATATGTATCGCATATTTTTGAAGAACACCCGAATTCCAGGTGCGCAGATAACCATGGGTCACATATGCCAATTTCATTATCGCTTATCGGAGAAGTTAAGATCGTCATCCAGTCTTCGTTTGCCCTTCGTCCGATTATTGCAGGGAAGAACTTTCGTTGATCGATGTGTACATACAGTTTGTGTGGGACGGGCTGCATGCGACGGAGTGCATGAAATACATTCATTTGAACTGCACCGAACAAACCAATTTAGTGTAAGCAACGTGTAGATCTACCTCTCCGACTCGTGTCAAACGATCAATAAGATTAAACCAGCCCTCTAATTCCAATTCCGTGCAGTTGCATTCGTACTGTGTGGTGCCGATGGAAACATCAAGAATTTTGATACCAGATATGGACAGTTCTACATCAGCGCATAAAAGAGAGATGTTGACTATACTGCTGCTTATTGCTGGCAATTTGTTTATAGATGCGTTTAAGTGATAACCGTACTTAGGATAATCGTGATAACTTTAGGATAACCGTACTAAGAGAATGGACCACACTTTCCTCAAGTCTTCGAATTTCCCGACAAAATTATCATCATATGCGTACCATCTCTGGATAACACCAGGAATCTGTTTACGTATGTTTTCAATTAAGGGGAGAGATGCCATTGAGAAGCCGGCTATCGCGAGGGGAACTCCTTATGTGAAGCCCTCGTGCGAATATATACTATTACTGACAAGTGTGAGCTGAACCTGTGCTCACAAAGCAGGCGATATATACGTCATATTGGCGAGTGCGGCTTTTCGATTAATCACGTTAAAAGCGTTAGACGCATCAACAGCAAGGACGCAATAGTCTGGGTTGGTTTCGAAATATTTGCACAAAGAATGTATTGCGTATTCAATCCCGCTCCACTGCTAATTGCTCAAATCCCGCAATACTTACAAATCTCCCGGATTAATCGCGATATCGCCTTGAAGAGGATGCGCCTTGCGATGTCGCAAATGCCATAGATCTGACTTCACCAGCCTTTATTTCGAGATCCATCAACCTGCTGGTCGTAAAAGCATCAAGGCAGTTTGGACGAATAGGCTTGGATGCTAATTTGACAACAAATTCAGCAAGGGCTTTGGCCAACGTCTTTGAGTGTTCCCCGAATCCTGTCGGCATTTGTTGCCACATTGATGCGTCGAGACCTGAAGGGCTAGCTAAATCCTTCATTATTTTGATTGCTCTGACTATTGAATCCTCCACATTAATTGCAAATATAGGGTGTTTATGGCGACAGGAACGCTGCATTGGCTCATTTAGTAGTATCTATCCTGCTGGCTGGATCGTCTCTGGATAGATAGACATTAAGACTTCCTTAACTGGTACATCAATTGAAGAGTCATTTTTGAGGGTACCGGCAAAAACATCGTCTTCCAGAACGGCAGTTGTTGAACGTAACTTACCTTTAGGCATGAGCTTGAAGTATTGCTTTACTGTTGTCCATACTGAACATTACGATTTAGCTGCTGTTATATATAACAAGCCTCGTCGAAAGGTTCTGAGAATTTTGCTTGATTGCATAGAGCGAGTCGACGTTCCAGGGCTCTTTGTATGTCTGATATCTAGCAGTGTAGAAATATTGCAGAACGCATTGCGAGAAAACCACAGCGGTTTTCAGCGCATTTCGGAAGTATGTGTCTTCCCGCATCACGGACCTGCAGAATGTTGCGATGATTTCAACAATAGTGTTGCTGGTTGAACATCGAGGAAGTACGATGAGATTAGATCTCCATTGTATGCTTGCTCTATAGTAATTGGCCGCACCACTGACTGTGGCAGTCGGATCGTGCGCGGCAAATCAGTTGGACTGGTCCCCTGCCAAAGATTCTTAAGTTCTGATAAGAACAATAAGACAAGAGGCGATCGAATTCGGATCATCGACTATCAATGAACAATCCACGACAATGCATCTACGAGCGCAGGCAGGCGCGGCACATGTGGTACATAGAGAGAGTTCGCTTTCGCACATCTGCAGCCCCCGCACTTAGCGTTGGGACCGTTGCAGGCACATCATTTGATATTGGAAGAAGGCTTTCCATGTGGCATAATGAATTGTGACAAATTGTGTATAGGCTAATTGCTTGTAGCTGTGTACGTCAACTATACTTGCTCGGTTTATAATATTAATAATAAATACTAAACCCATAATCTTCTTCTATTTAAAATATATAGTAATTACAGGAACAAAGAAGCAGAAATTATCCTTTATTTGATTAAATATCTATATTTTGATAGCTCCTGCTATTATAATCAGGATTACAATAAAATGTTTCACTATTTTTCTTTTTCCTCGTGTTTGCAACATTTATACAAAAATACAAGCATTGATGTGCCCGCACTTTACTTAAAAGAAAAAGAAAATACCGAGAAACAAAACAATCATACACTAAAAATTTACACACATTTTAAAACAAAAAACAAAAAGAAAGAAAAGACAGAATCATAAAATAAAATAAAATTAAAATCATAAAATAAGTGACAAAAAATACGAATTTAATATTAAAAATAATGTTAAAGTAGAGTAATAAATTTTAATTTAATCTAAACCAAAACAAAATCATAATACAATTAAAAAAAACCAAACGAATTGAAAAAATTAAAATAATGTAATATTGGAATAATTAATGTAATATCGGATTTATTATTAAGCATTAAATTAGGTTCTTTTTAATAAAATACCTTTCTTGAATAATACTATTATATCATATAGATAATACTATTTTATCATTTGAAAGTAACTTGCTATCTCGCATTATTCAAGAAGCGTATTTTATTAAAAAAAGAACCTAATTTGATGCTTAATAATAAATCCGACTACAACCTAAAATTAAATTATAATTAATTATTCCAATATTACATTATTTTAATTTTTTCAATTCGTTTGTTTTTTTTCTAATTGTATTATGATTTTGTTTTAATTTAGATTAAATTAAAATTTATTACTCTACTTTTACATTATTTTTATTTTTAAATTCGTACTTTTTGTCACTTGTAATGTGATTTTAATTTTATTTTGTTTTATTATTCTGCTTTTTCTTTCTTTATGTTTGTTTTAAAATGTGTGTAAAATTGAGTGTATGATTGTTTTGTTTCTCGGTATTTTCTTTTTCTTTTAAGTATAAATGCGGGGCACATCAATGCTTGTATTTTTGTATAAATGTTGCAAACACAGGAAAAAAGAAAAATTGCGAAACATTTTATTGTAATCCTTATGATGATAGCAGGATCTATCGAAATATTGAATTCTTTTATCAAATAAAGGATAATTTCTGCTTCTTTGTTCCTGTAATAACTATATTAATAATAGTAAAAATAATATTTTAGGGCGCTCTCAGGTGGCTTTGTGTTCACGTCGGCGGCTACGTGCGCTCTCATTCGGTTTCGTGCGTGAAATCAGACTTGTTGAGGGATATAGCAGCTTTGGTGATTTTATGAAACATTGTGTGTTTAAGCTGTTAATTTTTTTCTTGGATATAAGAACAAAAATAAGGGTATAAATATTGATTAACTTTTTTTAATGTAACTATTATTTTTACAAAATATATACATAAATGTAGGTTCCTGCAAATGGGCCCATGAATATTTCAGTCATCAATTCAGTCACGTTCCATCGCCGAGTAAACGCTATTATCGTCAGACACCATCTTGTTTTTCGAAGACCTGGGACTCCTCATGCATGCTGATGCAGCACGTGCTATGGCAAAGCCAATTCGCCTCTTCAAATGGCTGAGATTGTTTGAATAAGGCTGACGATTATGCTGAGCCTGTTTGACCGCGACAAGCAGGAGGAGTTGCACGGCCGCTTTGCTGATTCCACCGGAAGTAGAGAAAATAGATGGGACGAAAATTCCGTGTTCAATAAGTGTTACTCGTTCTTCGTATTTTGAACGCCTGCGAGTTTCATTGTATGCGAAGGAAGATAGCGGGGCTCAACTGATGTTCGACTAAGCAAAAGGTGAAAAAATGTTTAGGTCCAGGAACGTACGCTCGAATCGTTCATCTTTAAATCCAGAACACGCAACGTCTAAACGTGCATTACATTCTCTCGATGTGGATTCATTATCAAAGATCATAGCGTCAGAAACAGTATTCAATACTGGTTTAGTTGATACACCGTGACATATTACGTTGAGTTTATCTGCTAGTATATCTCGAATAGCATCTAGTCGAATCATGGTCATACCTCCCATTTTACAGGCATGTGCAGTCGAAAAAACAGTCCCACATGCACATTGAGTCTTCATGAGATTTTGAGTACATCAGCCATATCGAGCACTCAAGTCATCAATAAATTCATTTCGACTTAGATGAACTTTTCATTGGCACGTGGTAAAGCACTCAGCCACGTGGACGCCCAGGGCATTGAAGCACGTAGGATTGCATTGTGTGTAGTGATATCTAGCTCCGTGAGTAACAATAATTCATTATTTGGAAAGCTGATTCATAGTGGAAGTTTAAATACATCAAATATTAAAGTTTATATATTTGATAAAATTAAAAAAAATGAAAATAACAAACAATTATAAAAGGAAAATTAATAAAGATATGTATACAGAACTTACCAGATTAAAAGATAACTATATAACAAAAACTATTGATAAAGCTAGTAATAACTTTGTCTTCATATGCAAAAAACTATATGATAATATACTAATGAAAGAGGTTAATTCTAATGATTTAAATGTAAATCCAACATATGAACGTAGTGAGTTAAGTTTAGAAACAATTATTATTAGTCACGTTTCTATAATGGATAAAAAAGGGTATAAAGGTTGAATCAGACAATAAAACTATACCTATATTATATTGAAATCCAAAATTACATAAAAATCCAATAAAACCTAGGTTCATATGTAGTGCGTTTAAATGTACATTAAAACCACTTTGTGTCTATATGAATAAAATACTTAAAGTAATTAAAGCACACTTAAAAAAATATTGCAAGGTAATCGAAATTAATACTGGTATAAAACACTATTTCAGTATTAATTCCACAAAATAATTTTTAGAACAGACAAAAGGAATAAATTTTCAAAATATAAATACGTACGATTTTAGTACGCTTTGTACACATCTAGATTTAGCAGATACTAAATATGCATAAGAAAAATTATTTAATCTTATATTCGGAAAAATTTATACATATATATGTTATAATAACTGTAACGCATATCTAACAAAAATTAAACCATCAAGTAAATATAGATAATATAATCCTTAAGTATTTTAATAAATAAAAAATTTTAAAAGTAGGGGCATCTATATTTAGACAAATAAAAGGTGTTCCAATTGGGTGTAATATTAGCCTAATTATAACTAGCTTATTTTAAGCTTTATAGAATATAATTTTTTTCACAACTATTTAAAAATAAATTTAAATCATATAAAGATATGAAATATATGTTTCGATACATTGATGATATATGTGTATTTAAGTCTAATAATTTTTATTCAATTAGTGAACAAATTTATCCAGAAAGCCTTATTCTTAACAAAACCAATATTGATGATAAATAAGGTGTATATATAGAAATGAACATTAAATTTACATTAACTAAAACTACTATTAATTTATATCGTAAAGATGACATATTTAAATTTACAAAAAACATATATTTGCATGAGCATTAATGCATACTATATAATATAAAATATAATACATTAAATAATGAAATTTTAAAAATTGCTACTATTTGTAACGGTATTGACTTTCTTCAAAATCATTTAAATAATTTAATAGATGAATATTTTAAACTAGGTTACTATAAAAATATCATCAAATATAAAATAGAATAATATTTAAATCATCACAATAAAATAAAAAATAAATTTAAAATCATTAGCAGCATATTTTCTTGTGGATAATAAATTATATACTTTGTATTCGAATATAATACTAGATAATCAATTTTCTTTAGAGGAAATACGTCATTTGCACGTGTTAAACCCCGCTGTTATGTAGGGTCGAGCAATTGGGGCCGAAACCTGATAGTATAGCAGTTCCTCCTAATAACCTATACTCATTATTCTGATACAACGTCTATTATTTATCAGTCAATTCATAAATCAAATCAGCTAATTGAGTCTACGTATTTATTATAATTATAAAATAAACAAAACATAATAATGCTAAATCAAAATTTAATAATTAAGTTATAAAATTAATAATTGTTTTTAGATTTTCTATAATTTAAATCAAGGTAAAAAAATGAAATTTAAAATAAACTTCATTTTTATGAATTGACTAATAAATAACAGACTTTGTATCAGAATAATAATTAGAGGTCATCAGGAGGAACTGCTATGCTATCAGGTTTCGGCCCCTAACTCCTCTACCCAACATAGCAGCGGGGTCAAATACATGCTAATGATGTATTTCCTCTGATAAAACTATCTAGTATCTTATTCTAATACAAAGTATATTATTTATTATCCATCCATAAAAATTTGCCACTTTAGAGTTTAAATTTATTCTTTATATTATTGTGTTGATTTATATATTTTACTATTTTCTGCTTGATGTTATTTTTATAGTAACCTAGTTTAAAATATGTATCTATTAAATTATTTAAATGATTTTGAAGAAAGCCAATATCATTACATATTGTTGCAATTCTTAAAATTTCATTATTTAATGTATTATATTTTATATTATATGGTATGCATGAATGCTCATGCAAAAATATGTTTCTTGTAAATTTAAATATGTCATCTTTACGATATAAATTAATAGTAGTTTTAGTTAATGTTAATTTAATGTTCATATCTAGATATCTACCTTATTTATCATCAATATTGGTTTTGTTAAGAATAAGGCTTTCTGGATAAATTTGTTCACTAATTGAATAAACATTATTAGAATTAAATACACATATATCATCAATGTATCGAAACATATATTTCATATATTTATATTGTTTAGATTTAGTTTTTACACAGTTATGAACAAATTCATATTCTATAAAGCTTAAAAACAAGTCAGCTATAATTGAGCTACTATTATCACCCATTTGAACACCTTTTACTTGTCTAAATATAGATGTTCCTTAATTTTAAATAAATATTATGTCCCTTAATTTTAAATAATTTTGATTTATCAAAATATTTAAGCATTCTATTAATTCAATTTTATCCATATATTTATATTTATTTGATGGTTTAATTTTTGTTAGATAGGCGTTATAATTATTATAACATATATATGTATATCTTTTTCCGAATATAAGATAAATTAATTTTACTAACGCTTCTTTAATATCTACTAAATCTAGATTTGTATAAAGAGTACTAAAATCGTATGTATTTATATTTTGAAAATTTATTCCTTTTGTCTGTTCTAAAAATTCTTTTGTAAAATTAATACTGTAATAGTGCTTTATACCAGTATTAATTTCGATTACCTTACAATATTTTTTGAAGTGTGCTTTAATTACTCAAAGTATTTCATTCATATAGACAGAAAGTGGTTTTAATAAACATTTAAACACACTACATATGAACCTAAGTTTTATTGGATTTTTATGTAATTTTGGATTCCAATATAATATAGGTATAGTTTTATTATCTAATTCAACCTTTATACCCTTTTTATCCATTATAGAACAATGACTTGTAATAATTGTTTCAAAACTCAACTTACTACGTTAATATGTTGGATTTACATTTAAATCATTAGAATTAACTTCTTTCATCAGTATATAATCGTAATAAAGCTTTTTGCATATGCAGACAAAGTTATTTCTAGCTTTATCAATAGTTGTTATTATATAGTTATCCTTTAATTTAGTAATTTCTGTATGCATATCTTTATTAATTTTATCTTTCCTTTTGTAATTGTTTGTTATTTTCATTTTTTTATATTATCAAATATATAATTGTTCCAAATGTTTATCTTAGATATATTCGAGCTTTTACGATTAATCAACTTACTTAAGTAATCATTTAAGTTATTATATAACGAATTGTAAATTTTTTTGTCGTTGTAATTATTTAATCTATATTTATACCCTTTTGATAGTACCTTTCTTAATTGACAATTTTCAATTAATTTTAGATTATGGGTACATATATGTTCATTTAACTTTTAATTGTTCATTGACTTTTATTTAAACTTTCAATTATTTAGTTTAACTTGATATAAAAATAAATTGTATAAAATATTTAATAATAATTTATTATTTATCTTTTTTTTAATTTATATATAGTATAAAATACGTAGACTTAGTCATCTGACTTGATTTATTATATTAAAAATTGTTTTGTAGAATAAAAAACAATACATTAGTAATTAAGAGAATAAAATGCATTCTTATAAATACTTTTTATATTGCGAATTATGTGAAAGAATAAATAAACCATATATATTATGAATAAGGATAATAATACACATTTTATAAAGGCAATTTTATAACATTAAAACAATTTAAAAGAATTAATAAGCAATACATTATCAAAAAAGAGAATAATACATTTTTCTATAAAGGACATTTTTTATTAGATTAATTATATAAAAGAATTATGAAACAATATATTTTGATCAAATAGAAAATTACTCTTTTTATAAATGCAATTTCATTTTATCAAGAATTATTAAAAATAACTAATATGAGAATATTTATTATGAGACTGTGGTCTTTCGGCATAAGGCGAAAAACAAAAATGTGCATATCCACAAATAATAAAATACAACACGAAAGCATTAATGAAATCAACAGTCATTTGCTATAATTTGAATTACCGATCACTTGCTTGACTGGCTAGCTTAACAATTGCATTGAGATTAGTTGGTATAGATCAAGGTTGTTGGAAAGGTCAGTAGTTAGCCAATCGATTTGCTTGAGTGGCATTTTGGCCATGACAGGTAAATGAAGTAGATGAGAAATTGGTGGACATTGAATGTGACAAAATTTAAAGCGACAAACAAATCCGAATGATCGTGGCATGAAATACGGATTATCCCAAGCTTTTCATGATACACATGTATATGGTGCGAACAATAAGTGCTATTTTCTTCGAGTATAGTTTACGCTATAATGATTTCAAGGTACTCGTGTCTGATGATACTTCAGTGTATTTTTGCAAAGAGCTCAGTGGTACATTGTTTACTATGTTGTTTGAATGCAGATGTTTCAAGGATACGAAAATTTTTTCGATAGTCTATTCATAGGGGTTTAATCAATGCGATTTCTGCATTAGGCGTGGAATGAATATTGGGTGATAGGCCAAGGACTTTTTTTGATGAACGCCACTTACATGCATCTAATTGCTTTAAGTTAATACTTGAAAGGTCGAACTATATTACAAGTAGAGCGTAAGTTATCATGGGTTCTAACATAATCTTAAATAATCTAAGCCACCATGTAAGGATAAACTTAAAAGATATCGACATGCGTATTGTCGATAATACTTTGCATGATTTTTGTTTAAAGTAAACACAAAGTGCTCACTTGATGTTAATGAACGCCAAGATATTTATAAGATTTGATGAATCCGATGGGTCGGTAGTCTAGCAAAAGTTTATCGGAATTAGCAAGGCGTCCTCAACGGTGATATTTGATTGCTTTGGTCTTTAGAATGATGATAGTAAGTATGTTTTCGATACAGAATGAGCTGAGTCAGTCAAGTATAGATTGTGCGATTTGAATAGTCGGAAAGTATTAGCAGGTCATCAACGACAATAATGATTTTGGAGTGAGGTGATGTCGTTTGCAAGTAAGCTGGTAAATTTCTAACAAAGAGTGAGTAAAGGAGTATACTTAGTTAGTCACCTTCCAGGACTCTTTTGTGTTAACTGATTGGAGGGGAGAAAAAACACTATCGAAATGAACACTTAATTCGTTAACAACATACAATGTAATGTGTCGAGGTAGGGCAGGATATTAGATATTGAAAATTAAGTTTTTTAAATTAAAAGTTACCTGTTGATATTATCGAAAACTTTCAAAAAGTCAACGTGTGCGCGACGACTGAACGATTTCATTGTGAAAATAGTATGTCGAGCTTCCATTAGCGTGGTGCTGATGGAATGCCGATTTCGAAAATTACGTTGTTGGGGAGCTAAGAGTTTATCTGAATAGATGGAAAGGCGACGTGAAAGCAAGAATGAGAATAATTAAAAAGAATGATTAAGTATTGAGATGTCATGATATGCATCGAGATTGGAAGAGTCATCAGAATCTTTATTAAGTTCTGTAACTACTGATTGCTGGCAGGACTTGGGAACTGAGTATTCAATAAAAACTTTATTAAACAGGTAATTTCAATATTGACCTAGTATATCAAATGAATATTTAATATGTTCATTCACAATACTGTCACTGCCGATGGTGGTGCGCCTTGCTGTATTGCAATACATCAAAGGCCGTCGTCCCATTAAATAGTAAGCGGTCATCTTGCACAAATAGAATATAATTACTTTCTTGTCATATATCCATCTATAGTTTAATTTATCGAAATGTGCAAATCTCGCTCAAACTCCAGATGCCCTCTACATGCCTTGTTATTGACAGCAATAGCCCACGATCTGCAATGATTCCATCCGATGGTTTTATATCAAATCAATGCTAGTAGAGGTGCTGAACAACGTAATCAGCCTGGACTAGAGTCTCGTCTAATTTAGATATCATCTAAATAAATACTCGTTCATCTTCAACATTATCTTCTAGAGACAAATCCCCAGTCAATATCATGATCATGATCTTGGGGGCGCACGAAAATTCCAATTCGATCCATGTTAATCATTAGTTTAGATTCTTTAGTTTACTAGTTGATATTGCCGAAGTCTCTTTTCGATAGGCACCTGCAAATATGCCCTTTTAGGTCTACGATTATCGCTTTTTCTGTTGATTGACGCCATCACCGTAGAGTGTCTTTCCATAACACTATATTGCTACCCGTATTGCATCCACATTAAGAATTCAGTTCGCGGTAGTCGAGCACCGGCCTAAATCTACCTTTTAATAAATGATTACCTGCAAGAAGTAAAAATATGCCGCTGCTTACATTTTTCCCAGTTGATTAAGATATCCTCATTGTTTCAACTTTTAATTTTAGAAAAAAATTCGAATACCATAGCATAATTATATACAGATTTGTATTGCGATATTTCATTCCTCAATTGCGGTTGACCGCATATCCATTTCCAGTTTACCATCCATTTATCCTAATCAAATCTTACGTTAAAATTATCGTTCTTTAATCAGATAACATGTTGACTATTTCGATAACTAGACATACTGCCAATAAATTACCAATCATGTATCCCTTATTACAGACGCAATAAAATTTCAATACTTGTTTGCACCTTTATGTATTTGCATCTTTATGTATTTCTTTCTGTTTCAAACTATTTTTGTAGTTATGGCTTTTGCTCTCACTTAAAGATAATCTAAATGTCGGTATTACAGGATTAGAGGCCATTAGAAGGAACTGATATGCAATCAGCTTACAATTATAATTTTTTAATAATTTTTTATTTATTTAATTTTTTAAATTTGTTGATTTATTCTTCTACATTATAAGAAATAGAACACATTAATCAAACGTTCTTGAAAATAAGCAGGAAAATAGGTTTTATCATTATTTTTTATGACCCAATATAGAGGCGTGGCTAATTACATGCTAATAATGTATTTCTTTTGATAAAATTTGATTATCTGGTATACCTTATTCTAATACAAAGAATATTGTTTATTATCCATCTATAAAATATTTTCGCTTAATAGTTTAAATAAATTTTTAATAACTTGTTTATCACTTACAATCACACGTCCAGTTGTGCAATTGAATTCATTTTGATGATAATGTCAATACCTTTCATTAATTCAATAGGGACAATGGAATTCGTAGTAATAACTGTGCTGAATACATGCAGCTCGACATTCGCATAGCTTAAACATATTTCGGTCAAGCCAGCATAGTCACGAACAATAGCAGCTCTTCTTGACAAATTAACAAATTAACACGCGACTAAAGTGTGACTCCCGGTATTTTCTACTAAATTGCATTTATAAAATATGTTTTTAATAATAATATTAAATAATATTAATAATATATGTTTAAAATAATATTTTTTCGCATAATATGTTGTTTATTAATTCCTTAATATAATTATTTATAAAATAATTTCATTTTTAAAAAAGTGTTTATTTTTAATTAGTAATGTATTTGTAATTATTTCATTTAAATAATTCTTAACACGATAAAATTCCAGTTGTAAAATGAGTCTTTCTGTGTTCGAAATATATTGTGCATAATTTTTTCATAATTTTTTCTAAATTTTTAATATTTTCTAATATAACTTAATTGCATTTATAATAAAAAATATATATTTATCAACCCTTGTGCCACGAGCAAAGGAGAAATATATTAGTCTTTACTAGTGTGAATTATCGGAGAAAAAAGTTTACACGCTGGAAGCGTAAAATCAATATTATTAGAAATATAAATTCATTAAACTTCACATGTATGGAAATTAACATCACCGCTTTATTACATCAATTGAATTTTAACTGAATTGTGAAAAATGGAACATCTTCGTATGTTTAATAGTTCTTCGCAAAATTGCTGGTAAAATCAACATCGGCAATTAACGTCTTTGATATGACCTGAAATAAAATTTTCACATATCTTATCGTGGTAACCGTGTATCGATAAGCGAAAAATTAAAGGATATTTAAGATATAACTAATATCTCCACATTAATGGCTGCAGTACCACAGGGTTTTGCATATATTCCGAACCAACCTTGTTAGCTTTATCGCGTATTAATTCAATTTTATACATTGCATTTATAAAATGTGCATTAATCTTTTAACTCATAATGTGTTGTTTATTAATTTTTTATATTTCCTAATTAAAAAGAATTTCATTTTAAAGAAAGTGTATTATTTTTTATTATATTTGATGTACTGTGTATTATTTCTTTTAAATAATTTTTAATACAATAAAATTGCATTTTTAAATGTTTTTTCCTTGTTTAATAATATTTTGTTGATTTATTATTTCATATTATTTTAAATATAAAAAAAATGAATTTATAAGAAAGTATTTTATTGTGTTGGCTTCGCTGTTATGTTTATTTATTTGTTTTATGAATTCTTCATACAAAGCAATTGTAATTAAAAAATATATAATTATTTCTGTTTCAAATAGATATTTTTTTATAAATTTTTTAAATATTTCTTTCAAATTTTTTAAATTTTTTGAATAATTCTCAATTTAAAAGAATTGTACTTACAATATATTATCTCATTGTACATAATGTATTGCATATTTATAAGTTTAAATAATTCCCTTCATAAACATCGTATTTTTAAATTTATTATTATCTTTGTTCATAATATATTGTTTATTCATCCTTTCAAATACTTCTAAATATAAAAAATTGCTTGTAAGAATCGGTATCGATGTGGCAGCCACAAAAGAATCGACAAAACGATAACTAGTACCGTTTCGTCATTATTTTGACTCATCGGTGACATGTACCTCCCACTAATAAATGCAGAGGATGACCGGCAGACGGCACGAGTATATCAAAACATACATAAAGCTAGATATTCTCTAGCAAGCTAAGTATTAAATGCTTCACTAAAAGGATCATTAACAAAGAGCACTGGATAATGCCAGCACATTCTCTCTATTTATCTGCCAACTTATTATATTTCAGAAGAAAATTGAGAGTTTTCCATGGGAAATTGTTTGTAAGAATCGGTATCGATGTGGCAACCACGAAAGAATCGACAAAACGATAACTAGTACCGTTTCGTCATTATTTTGATCCATTATTGTACCTCCTACTACTGGATGCAGAGGAGAACCGGCATACGGCACGAGTATGTCAAAACATACATAGAGCTAAACATTCTCCAGCAAGCTAAGTATTAAAATTTGTCGATTCTTTCGTGGCTACCACATCGATACCGATTCTTACAAACAATTTATCATGATAAACTCTCAATTTTCTTTTAAAATATAATAAGTTGGCAGATAAATAGAGAGAATGTGCTGGCATTATCCAGTGCTCTTTGTTAATGATCCTTTTAGTGAAGCATTTAATACTAAGTTTGCTAGAGAATGTCTAGCGTTATGTATGATTTGACATACTCGTGACGTATGCCGGTACTCCCCTGTATCCAGTAGTGGGAGGTACATGGCACTGATGAGTCAAAATATTGACGAAACGGTACTAGTTATCGTTATGTCGATTCTTTCGTGGCTGTCACATCGATACCGATTCTTACAAACAATTTCCCACGGAAAACTCAATGTTCTTATAAAAATTGCATTTATAAAATGTTTATTCTCTTGAGTCATAACATATTGGAATTACATATTATCATATAATTCTTAATATAAAAGAGTTGCTAATATAAGAAAGTATATTATTCTTTGTTTATAATAAATTATTTATCAATTCTTTCATACAATTTTTAATTTAATTACATTGCATTTATAAAATGTGTTATTATCTGTGTTCGAAATATATTGTGTATTAATTTTATAAATCTCATTCTTAATAAAAAATTGTATTTATAATATATTATTTTCTTGCTCATGATGCAATTTTTTCTTGTTTTTTAATTCTAAATTGAATTATTTGTTTTATATAATAAGATAATAATTATATAATATATTATATAATTATAATTATATTATATAATAATTATAATATATATTATTATATAATTAATAATTATATGTTATAGATAAGAAATAACTGTGTAAGGAGACTCCATTGTTTTTTAAAATTAAACGAATGGAGAGAAGTCAATGTAAAAATTTTTAATTGTTACAAATTTTCGATCACTACTGCGATCATCATCAGGACATAACAATGCACAATTACAATCAAAAAATATGGCGAAAAATGATATGACAGAAAGCAACTATCAAGTTAGTTATGAAAAATAAAATAGCCATTAGTGATTAGATGGGGTAGAACATCTGGTTTAGTTCCCTCAAAATTATTGACAGGATAGTGATATCGTAAAGTAATTGCCTCCTTGAGTTTCCTTATAGTCTTATCACTTTCATGGGCTATAATATCTGCGCCGGCAAAATTTATATCGTGCCCATGAGCAGCAAAATGGTTTCACACAGCTGAGCTGGTTTGTCTTAGCCGTATTGCGCGTTTATGCCCTAATAATCGAACAGCAAGCTTTTGGCATGTTTGATTAATGCAACGAGAACCACAATTATTACATGGAATACTGTAGATTCTTCCAAATTTTACATATTTAGGCTGAATTTTGCAAAACCCTGAAATACTGAGGCCCCTATTACAAAATACCGTACTATGTGAGCCAGTGCTTCTGCATGCCTTACTAATAACACTCTAAAGAAGATCGAATACGTGGTACTCCAGAAGGGAAAATGTACATATAGTGTATCAGGACTAGAGTGGCTGACAGATCCCTCCTTGTAACTCATCATTGCTGCATTATGGGAGCTTTTAATTGCCCATGGAGGGTAATTCGAATCAAACATAGATTGCACTATTATCTTATATTCATTTTTACGGTCGTCTTCAGTTAGGCAATATCTAAGCATTTTCATGAATAAAGAGCGAGCAGCCGACATTTTATATTTCTTTTGGGAGGTAAAAGTCCATGGTGTGATAATGTTGATGACACCTTATTTTTGGTATACCCTAGTAGTAGTCGTATCATTGTGATGCATGCATTGTACGTCCAGTAAGGAAAAACATGTTCTTCCACACATATGCTCCATGTAATCCTCGGATCTAAGTCAGTTAGCATATCCAACACGTTGTCCTGGGAATGATGTGGTCCCTTGATACACATAAACACGTCATCCACGCATCTACACCAAAATATTAGGCCTTTTATGCGCGAATATACATTTGCATTCATTTGATGGGTCTGTCACACTCAACTATCAAAAAACGGCTACGATTTTGTGGCACGGCTGAGGAAAATGATACACGAGATGTCTGTTTTTTTACCGCTGATGTTAAGGATCTGTGCACAAATGTCCAGTTAACAAGACGATTGATGATGCCGCGCTTCTTCTAAACCAGAAATATGATCGTTGGACGTTGACGCTCAACGAATGGAAACATCTTCTCCATATATGTACTACTGAATCCACCTTCTCATTCGACAACAAATTACATGTACAAAGGGACGGTGTCGGTATGGGGTCCCCATTAGGGCCGACGCTAGCAGACCTATTCATGAGGAAGGTAAAATATTGATTAAATTCATTCATTTTTACATATTCATTATTTATTGATAGTATTGATAAGATAATACTACTTAGTTTACTTCTTTTACATAATATTACTTATTTAATACAATATTATTAAGCATTTATTGTTTATTACTTCGTTCCTTCTATTTTTATGCGTATTAGAAGATTGCGATGAAAGTGAATGATGTTTAAGTAAGAGCTACCTTATCTAAATTTAAAATATTTGTTGCGAGATCAGATTGCATCGTGTAATTCGTAAGTAATTCGAAATTTCTGACCTTAAAATATAAATATGAACACGGATTCAACATCTCACAAATGAGTGTAGAATGATACAAATGATCAGATGACATAACTGAGTCTACGTATTTTGTACTATATATAAATCAAAAATAAAGATAAATAATAAATTATTATTTAATATTTTATACAATTTATATTTATATCAAGTCAAAATTAAAAATTGAAAAGTATCAGTAGAAAATTAATATTATCGGCCGATATTCCTCGACCCAACATAGCAGCGTGGTCAAATAATGCTAATGACGTATTTCCTGTGATGAAATTTGATTATCTGGTGGATCTTATTCTAATACAAAGCCTATTGTTTATTATTCACAACAATATTTCGCTTTAGTTTAAACTTATTTTTAAAAATATTTTGTTGATTTATATAATGTAAATTTAATATAAGGAGAGTGAGACCATTCCGCGTGAATTTCTTGTAAAACAAGCCAGACGCGAAAGAATGACGAATGCCGTTTCGTCATTACAATGACTCATCAGTGCCAGATCCCTCCCACTACTGGATGCAGAGGAGGACTGGCAGACGGCAATCAATGAATGAATCAATGTGAATGATGTACTAGAAAATTTTCTAGTAACATCATAGAGTACTAAATCAGTACTACAGCTTCACCAAAAAGGATCATTAGCAAAAGCACTGGCAAATGCCAGCGCAGGTCTCTTTAATATTGGCTAACTTTTATCATGAAGTAAAGGAGAGTGAGACCATTCCTCGTGAATTTAGTGCAAAGCATGTAAGCCAGACGCGAAAGAATAACGAATCTTTCGTCATCACAATGACTCATCAGTGCCAAATCCCTCTCACTGCTTGATGCAGAGGAGGACTGACATATGGCAATCAATGAATGAATCAATGTGAATGATGTACTAGAAAATTTTTTAGTAACATCATAGAGTACTAAATCAGTTCTACAGCTTCACCAAAAAGGATCATTAGCAAAAGCACTGGCAAATGCCAGCGCAGGTCTCTTTAATATCGGCTAACTTTTATCATGAATTTAAGGAGAATGAAACCATTCCGCGTGAATTTCTTGTAAAACATGTAAGCCAGACGCGAAAGAATGACGAATCTTTCGTCATTCTTTCTAGTGGCGAGTCTTCTGTGATAGCGGATTGAGCGATGTTTTAGGATTCAATATTACATCTTCTGTTGATCTGACAACAGCAGAAGACGTGCCGAATATAAAATCTACAGGCTAATGCAACCGCAATTTTACCGTAACAGACGAATCAATTACTCATGTCATCAGGTTTTTCCATAATACATCTACGAGCGGATCAGATGAGCTAACACCCCTACATCTATAAGACCTAATGGGTCTGCCGGCTGGAATTGTCTGTGGCAGGATATTGCATTCTATCTGTACAATCACCAAACTCATACTATATGAGAAATTCCCTGAATCAATCAGGTATATCTTTTTTGGAGCCCATTTAGTCGCTCTAAGAAAAAACCAGGCGGCATTCGACCCATAGCTATTGAATGCTCGCTTCGTTAACTCGCAGTTAAACTTGATGCTCGTCGCGTAGTTGACCTATTAATTAACGATATTGTGCCACATCAATTAGGTGTAGGTGTTCCGAGCGGCGCTGAGGCCACCGTACATGCCGCCAGAATTTTTCTATAGCGTTATGTCATGCCACGTTATGTCATAATAAAATTAAATTTCTCAAATGCCTTTAACTGTCTGAGCAGACGGGGCAGTAGAAAATATTCTGGCCAATATTCGCCTTATTCAGTTCCTGAAGGAAATCTTGGATTAGATCTCAACCCATCGAAGTACGAAATAATAGCAAAGGACCAAAGTACAAAATACGCCTTCTCAGACAAGGTGCACGAGTAGATTGTAATTGATCATGAAAATGCAACATTACTTAGATCACCAATTGGCTCAGTTGAATCTACAAGGGAGCATCTGAATAGGTTTATTTCCAGATTAAAATTAGTCAGCTCGCGTCTGCCAAGCTCTATAGGGAGGATGCTACTTTTATTTTAAGAAGCTGTTGTAATATTTCTAAGCTTACGTATCTTTTACGGACTGCTCCGTGTTTCTTAAATGACCCCTCAACTACATACGATAAAACGTTGTGCGATACTTTTCAATCGGTCATAAACATGTCAGTGAACGATATCGCATGGGAACAAGCAATTCTTTCAGTAAAACATGGCGGAATTGGTATTTCTACAATTTGAGATACTTCACTTCCTGCTTAGATATCCTCCCGAATGTCTACCAACAAACTCTCTTGTGCTATTTTAGGAGGAACTTTCTTCTCAATGGGAGAAACGCAAGAGAAACTGCTTGCTAACTACTAACAGCTAATCGACTTTAACATCGAGTGAGATGCCATTGGAAAATCATTCCCAAATACAATGGTATCACCTAGTTTATAAAACACCAACGTGACCTTCTATCGAGTTCGCTCTCTTCTGAAAGCAGAGCCCGTATCTTAGTGGCTGCTTCACCACATTCCGGAAATTTCCTTAACGTTCTTTCTACCCATTACCACAATGGGAACAAAAATGAACGGCTGTGGCTTCTCGATATTAATTGCATTAGGGCGTGGAATTTGTTTCCTTCATCACTATACTTGTAAATGCGGTGAAACGACTACTGCTTCGGACGCACATGCCCTTGGCCACCCACGCAACATATCTCGTCATAGCCTCACAGTGAAGTAAACGGAATTATCCGCATAGCTCTAGTGACAGCGGGTTTTATAAGTCGGTTGGAACCGAGAGGTATTTGTAGAAATAATGAAAAGTGTTCCGACGGGTGCACGTTGGTTCCCTGGTCTGGAGGCAAGTAACTAGTCTGGAATTCCACGTATGAACATCTTGGCCAAGAGTTACCAACATATGATCACACGCAGCTCAGGCGCTGATACAACCTCATCTGAAGGAAAAAACGAAGGAAATGTGCATATATCGACGTAAGGACTTATGTTTACGAACCAGTGGCAATATAATCTTTAGGCGCGATCGACCCGTACACCACAAAATTTTTGGATGAAATTGGAAGGAGATTGAACAGAAGTACTGACGATCGACGATATGAGTCTCTTCTATTCCAAAGACTAATTGTAACCGTTCAACGAGGCAACACAGCATGTATCGATGAGAGCAAGCAAGATTTAGAGCCCAAATAAGCTTCATTGATCTTCCTGCAAATGTTTATTTTTCGGAACAAATAACAGTTTCAGTATGTCTGACAGAGGCTATATTACCGGAATAACAAAGTCCGCAAGTCAATAATAACTTGTCAGTAGAACAAATCAGATCAGTTAACTGAGTATACGTATTTCATACCGTATATAAATCAAAAATAAAGATAAATAACAAACAATAATTAATTATATAAGGTTTTATACAATTTGTATTTATATAAAGTTAAAATTTAAAATTGCAATTTAAATAAAAGTCCGTTTTTATGAATTGACTAATAAATAACAGACAATGTATCAGAATAAGGATTAGAGGTCATCATGAGAAGCTGCGATGTTATCAGGTTTCCGTCCATATTCCTCGACTCAACATTACAGCGGAGCCAAATCCGCGCTAATGACGTGTTTCCTCTGATCAAATTTGATTATTTAGTGTATCTTATTCATAATATTACGTATTTAAAGATACATGATATTTGCTGTATATTATTTCTGTAATTTAAAATAACAAAATAAAAAATTATTTGTTTATCATGTATGATTTTTTCAGCAAATGAGATATAGTAAGTCTTTATTAATACAATAAATAAAATAGATACATACTTTTTATATGTAGTGTGTTTAATTATTAATAGACAGAAGAATTTTTTTCAATTCTGCAGAGGCATCAACTATTTTTTAAATAAAGTTTATGTTATGATTAATGCTATAATGTCGATTTTGAATAGGATGATACCAGTCAATTCATAACAAAACTCCATTCCATAAAAGTGAATGTATTATCTATTGACTGTTCGCACAGTTCTTCCCCTGCTTGTAACAACCCTGGATTTTTTAGCGGAACCTGTAGCAACCCTTTTCTTTACTGCCACATTCCTCTTCCTAGCTTTGGCAGCATCGACCTTAGCTGACGGAACAGTCGTAGCAGCATCACAATCGGCAACTTCTCTACTTCCAGTCTTACGCGCTTTCAACGGCTTTGATGCTTTAACATTAGAAGATATTGCTTTCTTCCGGGTAAGACGAGGGTGTTTCGAACTTGTTTGTGAAGATTTGACTACCTTCCGACCTGATTTACTTTTCTGACTTTTGACAAGTGTACGCTTCATCTTCGACAACTGAGTGCCACTTTTCTTCGTAGTCTTGGACGTCACTTTTGTCGCCGTTTTCCTACGTTGCGAAGTTAACTTCATAGCTGCTGCAGCAGTAAATGACTTTTTGTATTCAAAAATATCTTTGTTGATTTGTTCAGTAGTGATAGAGAGAGTAGCTCTCTCACTCTAAATTTGCAATATTCGCAGCACCGCTTTTTTACAAAATTGCTCCTTAGTTACGAGTAGTCGCTGTTTTCGTCGTGGTGGTGAATCTTGTATTTATACGGTGACAATGTACGATAGAAATATGTATCTTTGTTATAAAGTGACAGTGCGACTTCTAAACTTACTGAACTTAATTTTACCACAAGTTTACTATATATGTACTCAAAGACGACGTAGTTTATATGCTTCTAGTAGTCGCGTAAATGAAGAACATGATTTCATGCATTCTCTTCTATTTCTTTAGCAATTATCACACTGAATGTTTTCCAATCAAAAAAGCAAATCTACACCAGAGAATTACTGAACTGAAATTCTTTTTCCTTTCTTTTTATCTTTCTCTCAGTCTAGAGCGCACTTGTACACTACACATAGTATTTTATTTTCTGCCACTGATGTAGTATTGCCGTTGCTCATCTTCATATGTATGTCATTAGTGTGGCGTTATACTGCCGCTCTTGCTATCTCTACACATTCATTTGTGAACAAACGCTCTAAATGCACTCATTGTGTGGAAGAAATGTATTCTCTATTTCTGTCTACATTTCATAGTATTGAATGTCAACGACAAAAATCACAGCGCTTTTGGACGCTTTGCGCAATTAAGTTATTGGTTAATATACATGTGTTCATTTGTTTCTCACTGATTGCTTGATTTGCAATGTGTTTAAATACAAAATAAAATTAGAAACGAAAATTAAAGCAAAATCGTAAAGCAATTTCTCTTGTGCGCGAATTCGAATGATCAAAATATTTTTAATTAGTAATTTGATTATTACGCATTCTTAACTACTCATTAACAGACTGCTAATTATAACAAATCCGCTCATATGCATCTCGGCCATTAAAATGACAAACTTCTAAAAATGCGAAATAAAAAATAGATAATTTAATGATAAACAATTAAATAATTATAAATATGGATAATTAATAATTGCTAATTTAAAACAATAGATATATAAAGTTAAAAATTAAAATAAAATCAATTTCTATGAATTGACTAACAAATAACAGACGATATTTACGAATAAAGAGTAGAGGCCGCCAGGTGGAATTGCTATGTTACCAGGTAACGGCCTATATTCCTCGACCAAACATAACAGAGAAGCCAAATACATGCTAATCATCTATATCCTCTAATGAAATTTGTATATCAAGTGTATTATTCTTATACAAATTAAATCAGCTAACTGAGTCTACGAATTTAATATAATTATAAACAAAATAAAACATAATAATGCTAAATCAAAATTTAATAATTAAATATTAAAATTAATAATTGTTTTTAGATTTTCTATAATTTATATCAAGTTAAAATAAAAAATTGAAATTTAAAAAGTCATTTTTATGAATTGACTAATAAATAACAGACGTTGTATCAGAATAAGAATTAGAGGTCATCAGGAGGAACTGCTATGCTATCAGGTTTCGGCCCCTAACTCCTCTACCCAACATAGCAGCGGGGCCAAATACATGCTAATGATGTATTTCCTCTTATAAAACTATCTAGTATCTTATTCTAATACAAAGTATATTATTTATTATCCATCCATAAAAATTTGCCACTTAAGAGTTTAAATTTATTCTTTATATTATTGTGTTGATTTATATATTTTACTATTTTCTGCTTAATGTTATTTTTATAGTAACCTAGTTTAAAATTTGTATCTATTAAATTATTTAAATGATTTTGAAGAAAGCCAATATAATTACATATTGTTGCAATTCTTAAAATTTAATTATTTAATGTATTATATTTTATATTATATGGTATGCATGAATGCTCATGCAAAAATGTTTCTTGTAAATTTAAATATGTCATCTTTACGATATAAATTAATAGTAGTTTTAGTTAATGTTAATTTAATGTTCATATCTAGATATACACCTTCTTTATCATTAATATTGGTTTTGTTAAGAATAAGGCTTTCTGGATAAATATGCTCACTAATTGAATAAAAATTATTAGAATTAAATACACATATATCATTAATGTATCGAAACATATATTTCATATATTTATATTGTTTAGATTTAGTTTTTACACAGTTATGAACAAATTCATATTCTATAAAGCTTAAAAACAAGTCAGCTATAATTGGGCTACTATTACCACCCATTGGAACACCTTTTACTTGTCTAAATATAGATGTCCCTACTTTTAAATAATTTTGATTTATCAAAATATTTAAGGATTCTATTAATTCAATTTTATCCATATATTTATATTTATTTGATGGTTTAATTTTTGTTAGATAGGCGTTATAATTATTATAACATATATATGTATATCTTTTTCCGAATATAAGATTAATTAATTTTACTAACGCTTCTTTAATATCTACTAAATCTAGATTTGTATAAAGAGTACTAAAATCGTATGCATTTATATTTTGAAAATTTATTCCTTTTGTCTGTTCTAAAAATTCTTTTGTAGAATCAATACTGAAATAGTGTTTTATACCAGTATTAATTTCGATTACCTTGCAATATTTTTTAAAGTGTGCTTTAATTACTTTAAGTATTTTATTCATATAGACAGAAAGTACAAGATTTACTATCCATAATTTTTTTCTCTTGAGCTCAAGTTTTTTAATAATATTTTGTTGGTTTATATATTTAAGTATTTTCGTTTTATGGTATTTTTATAGAAACATAGTTTAAAATATGCATCTATTAAATTATTTGAATGATTTTGAAGAAAGCCAATATCTTTACATATTGTTGCAATTTTTAAAATTTCATTATTTAATGTATTATATTTTATATTACATGGTATGCCTGAATTCTCATTCAAAAATAGGTTTTTTGTAAATTTAAATATGTCATCTTTACGATATACATTAATAGTAGTTTTGATTGCTGTTAATTTAATCCTCATATCAAGATATATACCTTCTTTATCATTAATATTAGTTTTATTAAGAATACGATTACTTGGATAAATTTGTCACGAATTGAATAAAAATTATTAGAATTAAATACACATATGTAATCATCAATATTGAAGAAAGCCAATATCGTAACATATTGTTGCAATTCTTAAAATTATATTATCAAATCAGCCAACTGAGTCTACGTGTATAAAATAATTATAAAATATTATAAAACATAATAATGCTAAATCAAAATTTAATAATTAAATAATAAAATAAATTATCGTTTTAAGATTTTTAATAATTTAAATCAAGTTAAAATATTAAATTGAAATTTAAAATGAACGTCATTTTTATGAATTGACTAATAAATAACAGACGTTGTATAAGAATAAGAATTAGAGGTTATCAGGAGGAACTGCTATGCAATCAGGTTTCGGCTGAAATTAAACTATAAAATACGAAATTAAAATATAAAATAAACGGCAATGCATCATGCGCATCAAACGGTAATGTATATTTAGTAACATGCAAACTGTGTCAACTTCAATTCGTAGGTGAGACAGGACTTAGCATGAATATGATACTTAATAATCGCAGATCAGATATAAATAAACAGTTAACACATCGCCACGCGATTGTACATCATTGTATTTCAGCACATTCAAAGAATTCGGATATTTTTGACTATATCATAATAAAGGATGGTATTAACGACATTAAGAAAGAAGAATAAAAGAGCAGAGAATGGTAGGTCAACTATTAGCAGATGCTAATCATGGGTAAAATTCAGAACACATTTACAAATGGGATGTCGATATTACATAATTCCACCTTAAATAATTACTTTGTTTTATTAATTGTTAACTTTATTGTGCTCTCACTCTAGATTGACAAAGCTCCAAAGAGCGAAACGTTTTCAATAAAATTTTGAATCTATTTTGCTTGTGCTGGTGTAAATCGTAAGATAAACATAAATCTATTGTACTCCTGTGAGAGTCCCAGCGATAGTGTACAACGTACAATGCATTTTAATATATATATATATATATATATATATATATATATATATATATATATATATATATATATATATATATATATATATATATATATATATATAGGAAAGACTTGACACCGACGACCAGGATACTTATTGTATTCGTTCATATATTAATATTAAAGAATTAACTGGTGTTAAAGTACGAGCAATATTATTACGTTTCGGCTAAAGCCTTCGTCAGATAATCTAAAACAAAAAATATAGTCACAATATGCAATAAATGTCTAGAAAATAAAAATAAAAATAAAAATCAAAGTTCTAGATGTGAGTTTAGACCAGGTTGCATGTCTAACATTAATTGAGCAATCCAAATATTTTCTTTGTTCTTTCGCTCATAATCTTTTTTAACATCTCTCTCAATAATGTTATATTTATAGTCACATTCACCGTTGTGTTTTTCGACAGTATGTTTTACAGCGCCGTCGTTTTCCGTTCGTTTAAATTTTATGTCGTTCCTTCGGTTTGTGACTCTCTCGCTTAATTTTCTTTTAGTTTCTCCCACATATTGGGCGTTGCACATACTACAGTTTGCCAGGTATATATTATGTGTTGTTACACAACTGGCATCACACTGGACATTATACTTAATGTTTGTAACCGCACTCTTGAATGCCTCTTTTTCATTAATAAGCGCACATGTTTTGCATCTTGGTCGTTTGCATGGTTTGGTGCTGCAATTCACGTTATTAAATTTCTTGTTGTGTTTCAAGAATGTTTTGAGCTTGTGTTTGGCAGAGTAAAATACCTGTGGCGCTGTGCCACAGGTATTAAAAACTTTAGAAGAGTACCATTTGGCAACACAATAAAAAGCGCATAAATTTCTTGTGATATTTCGATCTTGACATATATCATGTTCAGGCATCTGTAAAATAATAAATACAAATTACATTGAATTTTAATTTTTCAATATTGTGTGGCTAAGTTTCAGGCTCTTTAATATATTCATAATTTAACTATTTTTTCTTATGTAACTTCATTATATAACGTAATTTGTTTTATCTAATTTAGTAGAATTTAAAAAATTAAGAAATCTTTAATGTATTTACGAATCCTTCATCTTTGCAATTGATAGTAGGATTCATCTCTTTGATGAATATCGCTTCTAGAATTCGTAAATTCACAATATTACGGTCTTTCTTTAAAGCCTTTGTATTATCAATTATTTCATAATAATAAAGATTTTATTAAAAATACAACTGTATGTGGAAAAAATGTCTGTCAAAAATTAGAATATATAATCAAAAATCGAAGGATTAGTACCTCATAAGGAGATGATTCTATCAGACGGAGGCCAGCGGTCTTATCACATGATCTCCATACCTCCCTTCTATTCGAACACATCACATCCTTCAAAGCTTTGTTCTTCCAGTCTGAAGGAGCCTTCCACTGCCCGTCTTCTTAAAGGACTTACGCTTCCGAACTCCACACCGCAGTCAAGGCCATCATAGGAGAGACACCTTCGAAACTTAGTAGAGAAGTTTAGTGGTACTAAGTTTGCTTTGTAGTAAGGATTATTTTCTTTTGAATATCCAACACATTACCGTACCAGAGAAACAACCACAACCGGAAGCCACAATCCTTTTTAGAACCATTCTTTTTTCCACACTACAGCAGTAGTAATTTCCAGAATCGTTGTTGTCCTCCATCAGCGTTATAGTCGCAAGGTAGTCATTCCCATAACCGTTGCAGGCATTGCATCTGTTATCTGATAGAGCATCAATTACACCGACAATATTAAAGGTAGCTACAGTGTCAACCTCTGAACTATAAGCCCAGGTGTCCTCATAATCCTCATCACTGTCATTTCCAGTTCTGCTATTAATAAGAGCACCATCACACTCTCTTTTGGTTTCGATTTTGTTATCAGACAAGTCTTCAGATCGTTCATCTGCATCATCGAGAGATCCCACGTCCTGCATCAGCGCTATAGTTGCAATGTAGTTATTCCCATAACCATTGCAGTTATTGCTTCTGTTATCTGATGGAACATCAATAACACCGACAATATTAAAGGTATCTACAGTGTCAACCTCTGAACTATAAGCCCAGGTGTCCTCACAATCCTCATCACTGTCGTTTCCAGTTCTGCTATCAATAAGAGCATCATCACACTCTCTTTCGGTTTCGATTCTGTTATCAGACAAGTCTTAAGATCGTTCATCTGCATCGTATACAGATCCCACGTTGATTTCTCCATGAACATATACAGTGCCATCATTGCCATCGAATTAGTTTATCACAATCGTAACCTATGAACCCCCGGAAGTTGACTCTGACATGGTCAATGTAAAAACGCGAAACACCCTTCGAATTAAGAAAATCCAACAAGAAATGTTTAAGACAGCGATCCAACTACAATTACAAACTAATCTCCACTGCCCCCACACATATACTTGGCGGGGCACTCGACATCATCGCTGTCCCCGATCATTTTGCTGCCCACACCTCACTGTCCATCTCTGATCCTGGTCTATCCGATCACTTTCTTATCACCCTTGATCTCGCTCGCAACCACACCCCTCCTCACACACCTACAATCCTACGTCGCCCTTGGAGAAATCTTGACCTTTCCCTTCTCCGCTCTGCCTTACTCAAATCGTCTCTATCATTACCCACAATAACATATTCATCTCCTCACGATCTCGCCTTTCTTTTCGACTCTGAACTCACATCCACTCTCGATATTCTCTTGCCCTTCAAGTCTCACCCACACCGTCGCTTGCACCGTGCCCCATGGTTTGACATCCAATGCCTACTCTCAAAGTGTCGACTCCGCCATGCTTTTCGAGTCTATCACCGCTCTCTCAGACGCGATTTCCGCTCGATCACTCCGTCTTTCCGTGATTCCTATCTTGCTCTTCGCCGGTCTCATCTCAACCTACTACGTACCAAATGCAACTCCTTCTGGCAGCATAAAATAATCACTTCATTCAACTCTAAGACTCTCTGGCATACTTTTAACTCAATCCTGGCTCGTTCCTCTACGCCTTGCAACATCAATGCTAATGATTATTCGTCATTTCTCCAGACTAAAGTATCCACGCTGCTCTCTCACACCCCGGTCTCCATCCTATTCCACTCTGCCCAGTCTACTCTCATCCTTCCCGAACTCTTTCATCTTCTCCCTGTATCACCTACAGAAGTATCATCTGTCCTCATGTCCTTGCCCAACAAAACCTCACCTGCCGATCCCCTGCCTACCCACATATTAAAATCTATATGCTCATCGATATCCCCATTTCTCACAACCTTGTTTAACTCGTCCATCCGCAGTCGTATCTTCCCTTCACACTGGAAATCCGCAATCGTTCGTCCCCTCCTTAAGAAACAATCGCTCGACCCCTCCCTTCCTTCCAGCTATCGCCCCATTTCACTACTCCCTACTCTTTCTAAGCTCTTAGAACGCCTCATCTTAATACAAATCAACGCTTATCTCTCCTCATCCAATCTGTACCCTCCTTTCCAATCCGCTTTCCGCTCTAATCACTCGACAGAAATCGCATGCATAAAAGTGTACAACGACTTACTCATTTCTCGAGACAAGGCTCTATATAGTGTTCTCATCTCCCTGGACCTCTCCTCCGCATTCGACATTGTCGACCACTCCGTCCTCCTTTCTCGCCTTCGTTATGATTACGGCTTTTCTTCCTCCTCCGTAGCTTGGTTCGCCTCATATTTATCCGACCGTTCCTTTCGCGTCTGTTCTAATTCATCATCCTCCCCTCCCATCCCTATTTTTTGCGGGGTTCCACAAGGTTCAGTCCTAGGTCCCCTGCTTTTCTCTCTTTTGCTTGGCGATCTCTCTCCATTTATCAAACCTTACTCCTTTAACGTCATGCAATACGCCGATGACATTCTAATCTATGCTCATGCACCCGCACATCGCATACACGATATCGCCATTTCTGCCTCCAACTGTCTCTCTTCTATCTACAAGCGTCTCTCCAATCTCCATCTCGTTCTAAACGCCGAAAAGTCCAAAATAATGTGGATCCTTCCCCGTAAACCAAGCATATCTCCTCCCATTGTATCTTTTGCCTCATCGATCATCCCTGTAGTCCACAATCTCACTTTCTTAGGCTTCCATTTCGATGATCACCTTTCCCTTAAACCCTTCGTCCGTGACAAGGTCCGCTCGTCTAACTTAATTCTTCGTGACATCCGCCGTATCCGCCCCCTTATCGACTTCCGTTCTTGTATGTCTCTTCTTTCATCGCTTCTTTTCCCTAAAATCGATTACTGCCTTAGCCTTTTCGCCAATTCTCCAAAATCCATCATCCTACCCCTACAACGAATAATCAACACCGCCGTTCGAGTGCTCTTTCGCCTCCGTCGCTTCGACCACACATCCACATATTTTGCCCAACTCTCCTGGCCCACCATCCACATCCGCATCAAACTCCGCCTTCTTCTCATTACTTTTCGTCTCATCGCTGTCGGCTCCCCATCGTTCATCAACCTTCCTTTCTTAGACGATACTCGCCCCACCTCGCTATCGCTTCGTTCCTGTCATACCCTCTTACTCCACGTTCCTAATTACTCCAACAACTACGGTCTCCGATCCTTCCTCGTCGCCGCCTCACTCGCCTGGAATCAACTCCCTCTCGACGTCCGCCGCGCTCCCTCTTTTATCACATTCAAACACCTCCTCCGTTCACACCTTCTCGACGCCTGATTCACAGTTTTGTTTTTGTTGTGGTCATGTAAGCGTGCGCTGGCACGCATTTGCCACGTTAAAATAAATCTTTTTTTTAAGCGTTCAGAAAAATCCTCTCGATCATCCACAGTATCCCCCTGACGACTGTCCAGCGTTGACCATATCTTCAAGAACGATTCGTAAGCAAAATTCATTAGACCACCACTCCCCATAGTTGTTTTTTTTTAAGTTACTTACCAATCCCTTTGAAACTCCGACGTGCACTATTTCGTTAATTATTTTAATTTTAGATACCTTAAATAAATAGTAAATAAAGATTTTATTAATAATAAGAAAATAAATAACAGATAACAAGGGTCAACAGTTTAAGATAAGACCGAAAATGAAATCTTTATTATTCTTCTGGATCCTCTTAGTCTTCACACCATTATTCAGGCCTCAAACCATGTAGATATGAGCCCCCTCCCCAACCAATCCAACACGCCGCCTACCGACTAAACCACCCGGGGTCTTTCACCGCCGAAGAATCTAGTCGGTGCGGACTATGCTGAGTAAACGTGAGACGACGAGCTTCAGGAACCTTAGTCTTTGCTCTGGGGAACGCCCTCTTGAAAAGAAGACTAATCCCGAGATAGCCCAGGTTCCCCAAAGGCGCACCTGGGTTTTTCCTTTTAACGACAGATGCTGGGCTCGTTTCAGAGCCCACCTAGCTCTCTTCAGGATACGTTTGAGTCTATCCAGGTCGGCTTTCGCCGACCAGTTCACCGAAACGGTGAATCCCAGGTATTTTACTCGACTTGTGAAGGTATGGGGGAGATCGCAGGTGGTAGTTTTTCATGAAAAACTACCTGCGATTTTGCGGAGTTTAAAATAAGATTGGATTGGGGTAGCTGGTCTTTTAATCTTGAAAAGAAACGGCTGATGTCAGAGACTACGTCTTTACACCTGCGTCCAGTGAACAGGGCTGTGGTGTCATCAGCGTACACCACTAGACGTTGTTCACGTTTAAATATTTTAAATAGAATAATTGAGGCAGCAAGATATAAGATTGGAGAAAGTGGTGAACCTTGAGGCACACTCGTAATAGGGTAGAACTGACGCTCATCAGGGTCGTCTTTATAATAAAATTGCTTGGTGTACAACAGTATCTCCACCCTGTTAACGATTCTCGAAGGTAACCCGAGAGACCTGAGAGAAGAGATAACAAATGGAGTGGAGATGCGGTCAAATGCAGCGGAAAATCAAGGAACACAGCCACAGCTAGCTGATAACTGTTCTCCTGACAAAACCGATGCACTTCACCAACTGCTGAATGGACCGAGCGACCTTTGACAAACCCATGGAAACCAGGTGGGATTAAATTTCGCCTAATCAAATGATCGCGGATTCTACGCGCAAGCGCTTTATCGTAGATCGTGACGAGGGAATTTTGAATCGAAATGGGCTGCAGGTCTTTAGGACAAGAGACCGGATACTTTTTTTGAATAAAAATTCTTTTGCTAATGTTGATGTCGGCCACATCGGATGGGGTGGCTAATAGCATTGTGACGGCCACCTCCCTTTTTTGATCGGCTGTCAATAGCTGACAGACACGAAAAGAGAATTGAGCGACGAATTTGGCGGTGCCCGGAAGAGGCCCCCAGGCGTTGAGAATATCTGTGGCAGATAAGTCTCTACTCCTGAAGTCTCCTAGGGCTGGATTGGTTGCGGAGATTGCGTGGCTCCATAATTGTGTAGGGCTAGTGACTCCTCCAAAACTTTATCAAGGCCTATACTACCGATCCAGCCCAAAGCCCTATCCTTCCAACAAACAAACTTCTCCTTCTTGAATATCTTCCAAAAGGAAGACTGAGAACGGTTTAGAGGAGCAATACTCGCCCTATCCCTACTCAGCTGGAACCAATATCTGGTGCGCCAGTATTCATTCGAAAGGGCCTTTCTGGCAGAGGAAGAGAGATTAGGAAGATTCAGCAATTTAGCTAGGACCTTGAGTTTTGTCGGAGTGGGATTGTATAAGCGACCTTTATAGGTAGTCCATAAAATCGCGGTAGCTTGCGAAGAGAGGTAGGAGTTAAATTTGGTCAAACTCTCATTACCAATTCAGGGGAATCGTTTGATAGCTGCCTGGAAGAAAGCCATTCTGATAAGGTCAAAGTGGAATCTTCTACGAAGCAGCGTATCCTCTTCTAACCGCCAGCGAATTAGATCATGAGAGATGGACAGATGTTGTCGCGACTACTTCATACAAAAAGGTTTTAGCAACCACTTCTCATGGAGCAGTAATAAGTCAAGGAGTGAATTCCTTGATATGCAATGAAAGGTGGGTGACGGTGGTTTATGAATAAGATAACCGTTCCTGGCTATGCTGAGTGCTGCATTAATCCAACGACCAGTTCTGTCGTTGAAGTCACCTAGTACCATGTCGTAGCCGCTATCAACAATACCATTCAGGAGGGCACGATTCTTGTGAATCTCCCCTGGACAGATCTATACATTGGCTAGACTGAGGTGTTTACCGTTCTTAACGAGTGAAACTACCAAACAAGACACGGCTGGACAAGAGTAATTTATCAGGAGGGAGGACCCTAAAGAGCACTTAACTAAGGTCAAGAGTCCTTGAGATGAAGATGAGTGAGGTGGGGTTATGTATGGAGTATAGTAAGAACAAATTTGCTTTGGGATAAATTGAGTAATGTCCTGGGGGAGACGGATAGACCGCGTCTCTTGAAGGACTATAACATCTGCGTCTCTACCAGATAAAAGTCTAAGGGCAGAAGCACCTCCCGAATTCCACTGAATGATATTCAGTGAAAAAGGCTCGGGTTTACTCACCATTGTGTCAGACAAGTTGGACGGGGGCAGCCAACCTAGACAGAGCTAGGTGCAGGAGGGTTGCCCCTCCCGCCACTAGCCCCATCCAGGGTCAGAGCCCCCTGGGCAATATCTTCATTTCCCAACGAGGAGGCCCCTTTATCTTGTAGCAATTTCCCCATCTTAAGAGGAGGAACCGTTCGTTCTGAGGTACCACGTTTTTTTAAATTTAGACCTCACTATAACTGGCTCCAACGACACTGAGGCTTAACCAAGGGAAGCCGCCAGAACGGGGGCCATCATTCTCTCCATCTGTGCCAATATAACTTTCTTATTATTGTCAATTAGAGATAATATGTCCGAGTTTGACATTCTGTCTGCAGGCGCGGAAACGGATGCGTAGTCTTTTGAAGTAGTAGTCGACTTGGCAGAGAATCTTCTTTGATAGTCTTTGAAGATTCGGCAGCGTCGCGACCACGCGGGGTGGTCTCCCCCGCAATTGATACAGGCAGGAGGGGTCACACCTCTCCCCCTTAGACATATTATCGCATGAAGTAAGTCCACGATAGGCGCGGTGCAGTAGCGATTTTATAACACTCTCTTTGTATTTGAATGGGCATATACTAGAAAAATTCAGACACTGACCATCATAAGTGCTTTTTCTGTATACCGAGCACTCAAATTTATTGTCAATATTGTTGACGAGTACGTCGAGGAACGGTAATACATTTTGGTTTTCAAACTCAACTGTAAAATGAAGACACGACGATTGCTCAAACTTTCGCTTAAGCTCAATTACATTTTCAGAATTATCAGCACATAGGAAAGTATAATCGACATATCTAATGTAAAATGGCATTTTATTTTTGTCCCCTGAAAATATTTTTCTTTTCAAGTAACCCACATGAAGGTTGGCTATTTTTGGTCCCAATCCAGATCCCATAGCAACTCCATCAACATGGCTCATTTAAGCAGAGCTCAAGTAATTGTTTAAAGTGTTCTTTTGACAAGACATTAGTTTGAAGACTATTTTGTTGATTATTACTGTATACGTGTATTCTAACGCCAGTTAAATGCAACCCCGAATTGTGATGTTTGTGAATAAATCGCTAACGTCCATTGAAGCATTATATCGCTTGGTTTGCTTAAAAGTAATCTGTCAACAAACTCACCACTTGATTTGCTAGTATATTCTTGGGGAACATGTGACGCTAGTATATCGTTAAGAATTTTAGAAATCTCATAAAATGGTGTTTGAGGTGTTGAAATTATTGGACGCATTGGTGCGTCCAATAATAAAAACTGTGCTGTTTTTATGTATTATGGGGTTACCATATAAATATCGAGTTGATCTGTGTCCATTAACGTTTTAAAAAATTCGTTTATCCTCATGAAGATTTTTGTTAATATCGGATACAATCTTGTGCAATTTTTTAGTCATACTATTGATAATATTATCAACGTTTTATGTAATTTTTACAAACTTTGACTGATCCGATAATATTTTGTTAAGCTGGTTCATGTAATATTCTTTATTCATAATGACGGTCGTGTTGCTTTTGCGGGCCTTTCGAATAAGTACATTTTCGTTTTTTTAGCAGTTTGAGTTGTTTATATTACTCCTTGTAATAACATCTCTGTTGTAGTCTCTAATCTCTTTTAGTCCAAAGGTTTTGAGTTCACATCGTAAGGACTCATCATTTAATATTGACACTTCTTTGTTTTTAGCTAATTCTTTAAGGGATTAATATAACTTCTTAACAGCGAGCTTCTGTTTCTGCAAAATAAATTTAGTTTTTAATTGTGAATTCAATCCTAGTTGTAAGATACCGGTAATCTTATGAGATATCACGATATTTATAAGGTTGAATGCATTATCAATATTTTGTCTTTGACATATCTGACCACCAAATAATTTCTTTAATTTATTATCATGTTTCATTATTATACTGGAAGTGTGTTCATCGCCTTTGCGTTTAAGCATCATCCACATAGCATAGAAGGATAAAATCCTGCACCTCTTCATTAGTTAATATAATGAACACCCGGATTTCAAGTGTAGGATATGGATGTCTTCTTTGCGATTATTTATTTTTCGATTCAACCAAATCGCGTTTAAATTGTTTTACAAATTTATCATCCTTTATTGTTGTTTTGTAAAGCTTAAAATTTGTGAATATCGGTCGTAAATCGTTATCTAGACATATTTAATTAAATGTCAAATCAAGTTTACGCTTGATAAGTCTGTAATATAATCTTTCAGCAGCGCGAAATTATAGTAGCTATGATCGTGTTTAAAAATTCAAAATACGAAAAAAGTACTATTTGGTAACACATATAATCTTTTCAAATTTTAATTTTAGATTTGTTTAAGCTTTTACTATTAATTAGATTACCAAAGTAAGCATTTAAATCATCATATAACGAATTGTAAATTTTATTTTTATTGTTATTATTATTTAATTTACCATCGTGATAGCGTGTAACGGTGCTATGGGAAATGAGGCTCAGCTAGTTCTGAAGCGGATGGCGAAATCGAAAGCTGAAAAATCTAAACGACCCTAAAATCGTTGCATTGAAGATCTTAGAGTGTACATTGGTTTTCTAATGGCTAGGTCGGCTTCAGTCGCATTGCGAAATGCGAGGTCGAGTACTGGAAGGTTTGCAGGAATTGCAATGGAAAATTGTATTGGCGATACGATAGATGATCTTCAAATTCAAGATACACTGTGGCGCCAGGATGCTCAAATTTGAGATATTATATTTTTATTTCAATTGTGACCCGTTAAGGATTGTTCTACTGTTGGCCATTAGGGGACTTTGAAAGTCTTGTGTTTATTTGATTTACAATAAATGTTTTTTTTATAAATATTTATTTAATTTATATTTATATCCTCTTTATAGCATTTTCCTTAATTCACGATTTTAAATTAATTCTAGATTACGAGTGCAAACATGTTCATTTATTTTATCAAAATTAAGACTAGCAATTGCATTCAGTTTCTATAATGTTTCTAATATTTTCGTTATGTATTTTCAATTCTTTATTATAATTACAAATTTTTCGTCCTAATGGTGGTAAGAGTTTATACCTTATTTTAGGAATATATTTACTTAAATCTGACCCTATTATTTCTTTACTTTTAGAATTATTTAAAAGTCCGGCTATATTTATGTTATCTATACATTTATTAATGAAGTTTATGGTTAATGTATATTTTTTATTGTTATTATTAACATTTATTGTCAATAACATTGACAATATTTAATATTACAATACTGTCTATATACAACTGAACCTATCATATTCGTTAATCTTTGATTTGTTGAACAATTGATTTTATTAAAAAAATTTCTTATATTTACATAAAGATCTTTTAGTTCATTATCTTTAAAAGTTGTTTTGATATTTCTAATTGTTCATAAACATACATATATTTTTTTAAACATTTTTAACTGTATTTTTTATTTTTTAATTGCATTTTGACTTTTGCATAACCTGATTATTATAAAATAGTTTTTTTATTAGTTACTATACTACTTCTGTAATAACACGTCATTTGATCCTAATTTGTACCGTGAATTAAGCGTTTTAATCCAAAAATCTTCTCTTTCTAATAGCTTTTGATTTAATATTGTCTTATTTTCTTCAACAATATGTTCTAAAATAAATAATTTACAGTTTTTAATATCATGTCCTATTAATCTCATATGTTTATGAAATATAGTTTGACTATTATGCTGTATATTATATATGTGTTGCCTAAACCTAGTTTTTAACATTTGATGTTTTTCCAATATATTGCAATCCACATGTACATTGTATTAGATACATTACACCTGTGGTATTGCAGTTATCATTTATATTTATCGATTAT